>PVJC01022372.1:0-27377 GCA_004026665.1 Murina feae | reverse complement strand
GGGGGGAAGGGCAAGGGGGAAAATGGAGATCCATCAATCATCTGTTGTAATACTTATCTATCATTTATTGTAATACTTTAAGCAATAAAAAACAAAATAAAAAAAAAAACAAAAAACCTGGCTGTGCTATGTTTTAGCTAAATAACATTGGAAATACTTTTCAACGCCTCTAAGTTCCCATTTCTTTCCCTTTAAAAAGGGAATAATGTATGTACATATGTAGGGGGGCAAAAGTAGGTCTACAGTTGTATGTGAAAGAGCTTATTCTTATATTATTATTTATTAATTATTATATTATTTCCCATAAGAACAATTGTAAACCTATGTTTGCTCCGCCCTGTATAATAGTGTTGTGATGATGCAACGAAGTAGTAATTTATTTAGCACAGTTCTCAACACTCATTGTTAGCTACTGCAGTTGCTTTCCCCCTGATCACCACTGTCTGCTGCTACTAGTTCAATACTCTTGTGTTTGGGAACTTCAGGAGGCTGTATCTTTGAGAGTTGAAGAGTTACATTAGTATAGTCTCTCTGCTGCCACATATGCTTTAAGACCTTGAATTAGCTCATGTGCAGTACGTAAGTAGGAAAATGTTATTATGGTGTGGAAGTTGGGTCAGTTCATCTAAGACTTTCTCCCTCGATCAGGAAAGCATGTATTCTCACAGAAAGCTTAAGAAAAAAAAAGATGGACATTCTACAGAAATGTCTTCCTCTAGTGCCAGTAGTGGCTGATTTAGTGGCCTCAAAATCTGTGGCACTTTCTACTGTGTTAAAACTATACGGCTGTCTAAACACTATATTATACACCTGAAACCAATGCAAAATAATAAAAGTAAATTGTAATTGAAAAAATACACACCCAACTATGGGGAAGCTTGGAATTATAGATGAAGGGGCCTATGAAGATATTTCCCTGTGTTCAAAAACACCTGCAACCTGAATTCAGTTTTTTATTTTGTTGAAACTGTACACAGGAAGAAGCATTAGTCCAGGGTTTAAGGAGACAAAGGATTGACTGACATTTGTGCTTGGTGCCAAAATAGAATGCTAATACACAATTCATACAGTTAGTTGGTAAATACATTTCGTGGGAATTCAGATATTAGGGAGATCTTCATGAATTGAATGATTTGATGATGTGGGACTTGAACAGATTATCATAAATGGAGGAGGAAAGTAAGATTATTGCGATGACTGGAATGAACAGGAGTTGAGCATGGAATTAATCTTGGTCCAGTCTCTGGCTCATACTGCAGTTACCAAGACCATTGCAAAGAGTACTTCTGACCCTTAGCTGAGAATTTAGATATAGATTCCAAATAAGGTTAGTCAAGAGCTTCTTAAACGTTTTTAATTGTAAAGATGTGATCAAACGGTTATATAAATGTTATTATATGTTGAATCCAAAATGGGGAATCCTTATTTTTAGTTTATAGTGATTGTTTGATATAGAATATTTCTATCTTCATTTTGTTGTTGCTATTTTTGTTCTCATTTCATGGTATTAATCTGTATCTTTTTAAAAAAATATATTTTTATTGATTTCAGAAAGGAAGGAAGGAGAGAGAGAGAGAGAGAAACATCCATGATGAGAGAGAATCATGGATCGGCTGCCTCTGGCAAGTCCCCCACTGGGGATCAAGCCCACAACCCAAGCATGTGCCCTTGACCAGAATCAAACCCAAAACCTTTCAATTCGCAGGCCGACGCTCTATCCACTGAGCCAAACAGGCTAGAGCTAATCTGTATCTTAGGTGTTAGTATAAGTGCATCCAGGAGTGTTTTCTTATTGTTTGCAGCGAATTTATTTTAGAATTCTTATATGGGATTCTCTTTCTGATGTGTGCTGCAGAATGGATGGGTGGGATTGAAATATCAATTTTACTAGAATTTGAAAATTAAATATCAATTTTACCCTTCCATTCTGGAGTATATAACAGAAAGGGGAGCAATACTGAGTAGCATTGCCATTTTATCTGGTATTATTTAAACATTAAGATCTCAAATTTTTACTTTTAGTATCTTTTTTTTAAACCATTATTATTTAACTTAAAATGTATTACTGGAAGATACAGGGAAGTGTAAATGTGACATTCTCCTTTCTCAAGTTTTACACAGCTTGCACATTTTTTGTTTTTAACTATGAACCTAATGTTGAATGTCTTGGCTCGGCATGCTGAGGATTGTAAACAGTGAAAAATGAAATCCTTTCCAACACTTTAGATCTGTTTGGCCCAGTACTCTTTCTGCTCTGCGTGCGTTTCTTTATGTTGGGGGTGGCGATTGGCTCTCTGGTTATCTGTCTTTGAACAAGGGACAGGATGAGCAAGTCCCCAACCTGACAGCAGTGGTTGACTTAGGAGACTACAGGTAGAATAGTTGATTCTGTCCTCCCTCTTTCTCTGTTTGAGCCATTGATGCTTGTTTGCTCCTATACCAAGACTGAACACATTAGAAGCCCATAGCCTGAGCTTGTCAGGCATATTTAGCTTCATAGTATGTCAGTCAGTACAAGGCACTGCCTGATTTTGTAGATGGAGTGATTCAAAAGCAAAACAAGGCCCAAACCAGTTCCTATCCCGATAGGAAATCCATAGCTGTAAATCAAAATTTCAGTCAACTCCCAAGTCTGTTTCCCATTACTATCCTTTGTCCTCACATTGAGTCCTGCCTGATGGTTATATCTCCTTGTGAGCTATTCCTAAAACAAAGTTTCCTGCATTATCTCAGTCTTCTTTGTGTTAATGCCAGCACCATCCCTGTAGTTTTTGAGGTTTGAAATCTACCCACTGCCTCCAGTCTGCCCCCGACATTCCTAAATGTCCCTTTGCCAGCTGTCGTCATTGTCAATACCATGTCATTTCTGTCTTCACCAGGTATGTCTCTAGAGCAAATTGCATGCCATTGTTAAGTGTGAGACGAGAAGTTTGATTCTGGTCTTGTCACCCCCTTACTAAAAAGGCAAGGGCTTCTCATTACCTCCCTTTTCAGAAAATCTGTGGGCATCTTCAGTAACATGTTCATAGTCTACTTCCTTAGCTATCTCCCCTGATTCCCCTTAATGTACTCCTGACGAAACAAACTATTCTAATCACATTTGGAAGTCCCTGACTTTGCTCATGTTCCTTTCTGAGTCTTACGTCCTGTCTTCTGCCAGTGGACTCCTTTACCTTTCAGGTCTTAGCAGAAATGCCATCTCCTGCATGACCTCCTCCCTAACTAGCCTGAAATGATTTCTGTATCGCCATATCTGTATGTTTCTTAGGACATCTAGGCTTTTTGTGTTTGTTTGTTTTTTTCGTTTGTAGCATAGTTATTTATGTGTAAGCTTTATTGTAGTTTAAGCGTCTTTCTGCAGGAGTGTTTTCTTTCTTATTTTTATACCCCTTAGCATGAGGCTTAGTGCCCTTACCCATACAAGTACTCAGGAAATACATGGTAATGACAAATGAAAATACCATATGGCATGGTTGCATTTTTATTAGTGTTCACTTCATACAGTGTTCGACATTTGCTGTCTGAAAGAATGTCCCCCAAAAGTGATGAACATTTACCTTACATTTTTAATGCTGTGGTTACCGCAGGCTTCAGTCATATGTGACCGTGTATGTACCTTATGGGTAATAAGACTCCATTTTCCTTGCTCTCGGACAGGAGAATCAGATGAGAGGGAACAGTCAAAATTGGAAGTTAAAGTTTGGGACCCAAATAGCCCACTTACAGATCGACAGATTGACCAGTTTTTAGTTGTAGCACGGTGAGTATGACACTAATGAGTGAAAACATCTTTTCTCTCTATTACATAATTCATACATATTTTCCTTTCTTTGTACTGTGCTTTTTTCATTGGTTGTATTTTTTAATATTATGTAAGAAAGCCTACTATATATCACACCACTTCCGAAATAAAATGGTTTATTATCATTATTTCTGTTTTAAAAATGAAATAGATTTATTAAATTTTATAGATTAAAAAATAAACACACCTTGTAAAAATGTAAGCACTGTACAGAAGTATAAAGAGGAAATTCAACTCCTAAAATCCCACGTCTTTAATTTAAAGCAGAGATTAGTCATGTGTCAAGAATAATGCGTGCCTCAAATTCCTCTTACCTGCACCCATGCATGGGGAAGGCCTGCTGCTGAGCAGATGGCTTTCCTTTGAGAGCTCTAAGCCTGGCTGCCAAACTGGCTTCCTTCCTCTCTATCTGACCTCTCTTTTCCTGTTTTCTTGATAAAACAAATGGGATAGAAATTTATTTTTATAAAAGTAAATGATCTTTGCCTGACTGGTGTGGCTCAGTGGTTGAGTGTCAACCCATGAATCAAGAGGTCCTTGGTTAAATTCCTTCTGCAAAGCAGAAGGGAAATGAGATTATCATAGCATTGTAATAGAAAAATTAGAAAAAAAACGCTAAATGGAGTATTACTTTACAACAATTAAAACAAATGAGTTAGAGTTACATGTAGCAAAGAGAAATCTCAAAAATAAAGTTGAGCCTGGCCAGAGTGGCTCAGTTGGTTGAGTGTCATCCAGTGTACCAAAAGGTTGCCAGTTTCATTCCTGGTCAGGACACATACCTGGGTTGTAGGTTTGATCCCTTTTGGGGAGGGTAACGAGGGCAACCAATCAATGTTTTTCTCTCATATCACTGCTTCCCTCCCTCCCTTCTTCCCTCCCTCATCCTACTGGTGGGAGTATGAGTTAGTATAGCTGCTTTGGTAAACAGCTATCATCTAACCAGAAGACCCATATGCAGATGGCATGAATATCACTATCCAAACTGGAAACAAATATCCATCATCAGTAGAGTGGCGGGAGGGCGGGCGGGGAGCATCATGCAGAGGATGCGTCACAGCAGGGAAAATGAATGAACACAGCTAGAGCTAGCAGCATGTGTGAATCCACAAACATAACTTTGAACCAAAAAAGATGGATACGAAAAGAGTACATAGAATTTGGTTCTATTTAAATTCCCAAATGAGCAAAATGAACCTGTGTGTAGTGTTCGAATCCTGGATAGTGGTTCTTTTGGAGGAAGAGGGAGAGAGGAAGTAGTGTAGGGTGCTGTCATCTTCTGTTTCTTGACCCTGGATATTGGTGACATGGATGCATTCACTTTGCCATAACTGCATAGCTGTATGATGTGTATTGTGTGTACTTTTTTGTTCATGTGTTATATTTTAATTACAACATCTTAAAAACTTTTTCTTAGTAACATGTTTAAAAGAGAGATAGACAAGGAGCAAACCATTGTCGTTTCATGCTTTCTTTCTTTTTTTTAAAATATATTTTATTGATTTTGTACAGAGAGGAAGGGAGAGGGATAGAGAGTTAGAAACATCAATGAGAGAGAAACATTGATCAGCTGCCTCCTGCACACTCCCCACTGGGGATGTGCCGGTAACCAAGGTACACGCCCTTGGCCGGAATCAAACCCGGGACCCTTGCGTCCGCAGGCCGAGGCTCTATCCACTGAGCCAAACTGGTTCTGGCTCTTTCTTTTTAAAAAAAATATATTTTATTGTTATTTTTACAGAGAGGAAGGGAGAGGGATAGAGAGTTAGAAACATCGATGAGAGAGAAACATTGATCAGCCGCCTCCTGCACCACCCCTAGTGGGGATGAGCCCGCAACCAAGGTACATGCCCTTGACCAGATTTGAACCTGGGACCCTTGGGTCTGCAGGCCGATGCTCTATCCACTGAGCCAAACCGGTCAGGGCTCATGCTTTATTTCTTAAAGTTAGGGTTCGTTACATGTGGGAAGTCTTTCTAAATCATACGATAATCAGTGTGGTAATTCTTAAAAATGGAAATATATATTGAGGCCTCATAAGAGGTTGACTATATTTCAAGGAAAACTGTTACTGGGATTTCACAATTTGGGGTTAAAAAAAGGGGGTCAGAACTTGCTTTGCAGTAATAGTTGAATTCTGGCTAATTTAATTCACATTTTTTAGCACATTTGAATGTCAGATTGTTTACTCTGTGGCATTTCAAAATAGATTTTCCCTCCTTTATGCCTCACAACCTACTTTTTCTTTTAATTTAATGGTAATGACTCAGGGTAAATTGGCTTGTCAATTCTTAAATTTTATAGAAAATACTATTTTTATTTGGTACTTGATTTTCAAACATCCAAGAACTTGATTTTTCATTCACTACCAAAATGTGTTTCTTTAAATAATAAAAAAAAAATAACAGAGTCTTGATTTTCCCTTTTTGTTTTTGTGGTTTATTTAGTGCTGTTGGGACATTCGCTCGAGCCCTTGATTGCAGCAGTTCTGTACGGCAGCCTAGTTTGCATATGAGCGCAGCTGCAGCTTCTCGAGACATCACCCTGGTAAGATGCTTTTTGAAATTTTAGGATTCTTTCTGCTCCTACTTGTTTAATTTTAAAGCTAAAATAGCAGTGTTGTAGACTTGAGAGCATATCTTGGCTATTCTGTTCCTTCTAGGCAGGCACTTTCAGATCCTCCAGCGTTTCCATCTCTTGTTTTCTTTAGTAGTTAGCAGTCTGGAGGTCACTTTTATATTACATCTAATATCCTAAATTATTTATTACTATAATTGTTATTTATTTTTTTTTAGCAGGAGTATACTCAGAGGCTCAGGAAATTCTGTTTTGGTCTGTTTATACAGCTGATTTCAGAGATAGGATTTGGATCTGTTCTTGATTCCTGCTGAGGAGTTCTCGCTAACAGATGAGTCTTCTGTTTCATTCTCACTAAAATGGCTTGGGTTTAAATATTATTATTGTTACCTATCTTGGATTAGGCAGCACTGAAGAAAATCCACAACATTTAAATGCCTTGGTTTCCTGCTCTGCCTACTCTAAGTTCAGCTTTACTTGGACTCTTTCTATATGTTGTTCTTGGGTTGAAGTTGTTTTTGGTGCCATGAAATTGACATCTTTTAGAAGTTGTGAAAGCAGAAAGAAATTGCCTTTTGTTATTCAGATGCTATAATCTGCATCTTTAATACTGTTTGCCTAGCTGTGTCAGGCCTTCCACTTTGTGTTAAAATAAAAGATCCTGAGGCATTTCTAGAAAAATGAGTGGGACTGGTTATAAATTGATTATTAATATGTTGATGATACGAGTTTTGCTGATTGTTTTCCAAAAAGAACATGTGAAAGGCTAAGTTCTTTTGTGCCTTTAAATGAAAATTGATTTATCATTCAGCTGAATTTGGGGAGTCAAGTCCTTGCTTTTCTTTCAGTGTTTGCAGGCCTGTAAGAGATCAGGTAGTACCGTTCTCCATCAGGTGACCAGACCATGCATCCGTAGACCTCCCAGTGCAGAGAGGGCAGGGTTGGGGAACCGCAAGGACCTGGGTAGCCTGTCAGGTGGTTTTCTTGTGGCTTTTCTGTGAGGACTGCAGCTGGGCTTTCAGCACTCCTAATCTGACACATCCATTTATCCAAGACAAAGTATGCCACTTGTCAAATCACTGGTAATTTTTTAGGAGCCAGGTACTTAATCTTCCAGCAGATTGCTAGGTCTGACTTCCTCATAGGTAGACTGTGAATTTCAAACACTGCTAGTCTAAGGTACATAATAAGATTTATAATCATTAGAGTATTGAAGCCATGGAGGCTTTATAGATTTCACCCTTGTTTCATTAAAGAGTGAAGTGGAACAAAAAAAGAAAGAAAAGTAAAGTGTACTTTGTACAATATGCAAAGGAAAAATATCATCAGTTTACAACAATAACTACATTGACCTTTCCTCCACCCCTTTGAGGAAGCAAAGTTCCTTAGAACAAAGTAAACCTTGAGGTGGTTAGTAAGTGGTAGTTGGTGGATGTTCTAGCCTGTTACTTCATGTTTGTTGTCTACACCCACAGGGCTGGAAGGTGGAGTGCATGTACATCATTCGGGAGGTATGGCTGGGGAAGCCTTAGTCTCAGAGAAGAGGTAATAGTGTAGACACTGGATTTCTCTTTTGCCTGAACTCTGAGGACTAAACAGTTGGGAGGGTAGGATCCCAGAAAAATAATATTTTGAGTTGTTAGGGGCTTTAGAAGTCGTCTAGGATAGACTATATTAGAGATAATGGTGAGGTAACTTATATAAAGATTCACATTTAATTAGTGACAGAATCAGAACTAAAAACTTAGGCCTCCCAGTGCTAAGTCTGATTCTGGGAAAGGTCAGGACGTGTTGATTTAGTAGGGAGGAAATTTTATCCTGAAACATCTCTAATTCCTATATTATGTGTGATCTTTTAAAAATGCAACTTTGATTTTGCTGTCTCCTATCTTATTATCTTATATCCTTTCAGTGGCTTTTGATTGCATTTAGGGTAAAAAAAAAAAAAAAAAAATCAAATCACACCAGTCAACAAGGCTAGGGCATTTTGCCTGGCCTGTTTCTCCAGTCTCTTGCCCACACTTTCCTCTGTGTCCTCTGGGCTCCAGCCAGGCCGTATCCTTGGTTTCCATGGTTTGCCTCCTCCTACAGGACCTTTGCATGTCTAGTTTCGTTCTCACAGGCCCACCTAGCTAACTTCAGTTTTTTTAAAAATCTTGTGTAATCCATCAGTCTGGGGCAGGCTATTTTGTGATGTGCTCATGCAGAGAACCGACTATGTTCCTCCATGTTATTTGTTTATAATGAAACACTCATGTTTGTGATTATCTGTTTAATGTCTGTTTTTCTCCTTCCCATTCCCCACATGTCAACTTATAATAGTCATTAATGTAAGGTTATATCTGTTTTTCCTCATTGTTGAATTCCTAGCAATAAACATAGGTGTTCAATAAATATTTGAGAATGAACAACTTAATTTCTATTTCTGGGACAGATTTAAAAAAAAAATAGGTCATTGGAATTTATTATTTCTATTTTATTGTTTTAATCTTTTACTGAGTACAACTCATCACTAAGATGATACATATTCGAATTCTAATATTATCAGGGCTATATACACAATCTGAAGACCAGGAGTCATACAAAGATTTAAGTAGGAAAAACTTGATTAAAAATTGTAGTAAAATATATACAACATACCAATAAAATTTATCATTTTAGCCCTAGCCAGTTTGGCTCGGTGGATAGAGCATCGGCCTGCGGACTGAAGGGTTCGATTCCAGTTGGGAGCAAGTACCTTGGTTGCGGGCACATCCTCAGTAGGAAGTGTGTAGGAGGCAGCTGATGGATGTTTCTCTCGCATTGATGTTTCTAACTCTCTATCCCTCTCCCTTCTTCTCTATAAAAAAATCAATAAAATATATTTTAAAAAATTACCATTTTAACCATTTGTAAGTGTACTGTTCTCTGGCATTAAGTAGCCACATCTATCTACTCTAATAAAAGAGTAATATGCAAATTGACCACCACTCTAAGACACCTAAGCCACGCCCACCAGCCAAGCCACGCCCACCAGCCAATCAGAGCAGCCATATGCAAATTAACCCAGCCAGGATGGAGGCTGACAACCATGGAGCTGGAACAAGCAGGAGGCTTCCGTTGCACCAGGAGTAAACTGTGTGCCTAGGCTGGCTGGGCCTCTGCTTGAGGCAACATAGTTTTAATTATAGAAGACATGGAGCTAAAGCAATCAGGAGGCTTCATTCCCTGCCTAGGCCTCCGCTCTAGGCAACAAAGTTTCAATTATAGAAGATAAATAAACCCCAGAAACCTGATTCCAGCCAGCCTCGCTGGGACGTTGGGTCAGTGGGAGCTGTGGGCAGCCTGCAAATGGCCCTCAGTCCCTCACCCAGGCACCCCAGTAGGGACCTGAACCCTGAATGGACTGTGGGCAGCCTGAAAACGGCCCTCAGCCCCTCACCCAGGCTGGCCAGGCATGCCAGCAGGTGGACATCCTCGAGGGGGTCCCAGACTGTGAGAGGGCACAGGCTGGGCTGAGGGACCCCTCCCCCACCCCCAACCCCCGAGTGCACAAATTTTTGTGCACCAGGCCCCTAGTAGTATTTATAATCTTAAATATTAAGTAGACTAATAAAATTAGTGGGTTAAAAATTGGTCTTAAAAGTCTGGAATAAGAATACCAGAGTAAACACAGAGAAATATAAAACAGAAAATAGTAAACAAAAATAAATAGAAAAACACAATACAGAAAATCAAAATCAACTGATTGACTATATATGTATATCGGTTAGCTGTCGTCAAAATAATGCTACATGATTCAGGTTGGATTCCTGGGAAACAGACCTTCAGTTGGAGATTTGCATGCAGGAAATTTATTAGGGAGGACCCCTGGGATAAGTACTTGGCAGGATTGAATAGAGGGAAAAGGTGGACCATATGTGCCATCTGAATGAAGGACTCAGCCGACTCCATGGGCTGCTCGCAAATCAGTGTGGGCCTTGACACTCCTGAATCAGTGGATGCAGGCTGCCCTCGGAAGAGAGCATGGCCTTGGGTGATGAATCTTTCTTAAATTGAGATCATTGTAAAGAGGACCAGCAGCTGAGGGCTGTCTGTTCACAGCACTTCTAGCACTGGCTGACCAAGTTCTTTATTTTCAAAGGGAAAACACAGCATTCATTATACTGCCCAGAACTTCAGTGGCTTATAACAAGAAGCCTTGGTTTTGTGTGTGTGTGTGTGTGTGTGTGTTTTGTACGCTCTTTGTCTCAGATTCTGCTGAGCTAGACTGGGCTGATTTAGGTGCCATGCTACAGGTTGTGACCAGATCTCTTTCATATGTCTTTTCTTCTGGTGACAAAAGTCAAGGCACAAGAGGGCAGCTCCAAATGCAAAAACATTCAGGGCTTTGTGAAGTCCCATGTCTGAACATCCTGGTGGCCAGTCAAGTCATATGTCCAGGTCCAACGTCAGTGGAGTAGAAGAACATCCTCTTATGGAGGTCCAGGGAAGAAAGTGAATATTTGCTAAAGAATAACCTAGTCTACCATAGTGTGGTTCTGCTTAATGAACAAAAGATGAGAATTTCACTGCCAGGATTTAATTGTCAGTCTTTCTCTTAAAATATTTCTATTTGTCATCTCCATCTGTTATGAATGAGATGAAATGTGACAACACCTTCAGTGCTATTTGGCAAAGAAAACAGCTTGTTCTTATGATTTTAAAAATTTATATTTGAATGGATCTTGTATGTTATTTGTAAAGCTATTGAAAAGATGGCAACTTTGTATTTATCTGTAGGGAAGACTCAGTTTTTTATGTTTAGTTATTAAGTTATTTTAAATTAATCTATATATACAGTAAAGTGTGTTAAGTATCCTATATTTTAGGTACACAGCTTATACATTCTTACATGCACACACACACACACATACACATAACCACCACCCAGGTCTAGATTAAAAAACAAAATAAAAAACCATCCTGAATCCCAAAAAGGTTTCTCACGCCCCTGTCCTATCAGTGTCCCCCACTTCCCTTCTGAAGTAACAACTTGTCAGACTTACCTCACCATCAATTGTTACTTTTCTCCAAGTCCATATAAATGGAATCAGCCAGTATGTTCTCTAGTATGTATGTCCAGCTTTTTGTTACCTTCCTGATAAATCACAGTTATTAGTTATATGTCAAACTCCTATGTTCTTTTTTTAGCTTATGTCTGTGAATCTTTACTACTGGGTGTTGTCTCTTCTATTATAGAAAGTATCTTCCATGTTTTACTAATACATTTTCAGGGCAGGATTAGACAATAAAAGTCAATTCAAAAGAAACTGCTATGCTGGAGGGGAGGGTCTGTAGTAGAGGGGGTCAGTGGGAAAAAAGGGGGACACTTGCAATGCTTTCAACAATAAAGATAAATTTTAAAAAAGAAACTGCTATCTGTGCCAGAAAGATGGAGTTAATAGGAGCTCCAAGCAAATAATGAGATCTGGTTTCCTTTGTGAAGTTAGTTACCGATTTCAACAGAATTGTTCCCTAGGCATTCCACAGTGCATGCGCCTGATGGGAATGTTTATTTTGTACATACACTGTTATTACTGTTCTCTCTTCTAGGCGATGGAATAAATGTGGGCATAGCTCCTGGTAAGCTGTGAGTCTGCCCCATTTTTTCCATTTGAGTTGTGGCACAGTACAGGAGCTAGTCTTCCAAAGGCAAATGCTTACTTTCTCTGTTCAGTAACACGGATACTCTACAAAAGACAGAAAATCCATTTATGCTTGGAGTGGTTAGTGTATCAGTTGAGAAAAACTCATTTAATTCTGTCACTTCTGGTTTCATAGCACTCGTTAATTATAACAATTACTTCTACCTCCTAAGGAACCTCAGCAACAAAATTAATTTGTATAATTATTGATTTTGAGTACCATTTAATCTCTTTTAGTTTTGTTATTCATTATAAATACTAGAGGCCCAGTGCACAAAATTTGTGCATATGGGGGGTGGGGGGAGGAAGGAAGGGGTCCCTCAGCCCGGCCTGTGCCCTCTTGCAGTCTGGGAGCCCTCAGGGGATGTCTGATAGACACTACTTAGTGCTGCCATGGAGGCGGGAGAGGCTCCTGCCCCTGCTGCTGTGCTCACCAGTCATGAGCCCGCCTTCTGGCTGAGCAGTGCTCCTCCTGTGGGAGTGCACTGACCACCAAGGGACAGCTCCTGTGTTGAGCATCTGTCCCCTGGTGGTCAGTGTGTGTCATAGCGACTGATCATTCCACCCTTCAGTTGATTTGCATATTAGCCTTTTATTATATAGGAGTTTTAAAAATAATCATTAATGGCCCTGGCTGGGTGGTTTGGTTGGTTGGATCGTCATCCCTTACACAAAAAGGTTGAAGGTTTGATTCCCAGTCAGGAACACACCTAGGTTGAGGTTCCATCCCTGGTGGTGGCGGTAAGGAGACAACCAATCAGTGTGTTGCTGACAAATTGCTCTTTCTCTCTCTCCCTCTCTCTCTCTCTCTCTCTCTCTCTCTCTCTCTCTCTCTCTCTTTCTCTCCCCACTCCCCCCACACTTCCTTTCTCTAAACATATCCTCTAGTGAGGATTAAAATAATAATCATTTATGAAAATACATTATTAGTTGAAGGGATCAATGAATGCTATTGAACTTACTTTTCATTTTCATAAGTTATATATCCAGAAACAATAATCATTTAGTTTCAGGGATGCTGGAGTTTGCAGAACACAAGCAAAAAATAAAGATTAACTCTAACATTTTTTGTAACCCCTGCTACAGAAGAATGAGAAAAAATTTACTTGAAAGTTGAGGTTATTATTCTACGATTGTGACACATATAGCAAAAAACTATACATGGTCAGTGGTCTTAGCCGTGATTATAACTAGGAAATTGATGGTTTTGGGTGTACGGCATAGTGATCCCCCCAGTAAGTCTAGTACCCACCTGGTACCAAACACAGTTATTACAATATTATTGACTGTACTCCCTATGCTGTACTTTACATCCACATGACTATTTCATAACTACCAGTTTGTACTTCTTAATCCCTTCACCCTGTTTACCCACCTCCCCCCAATCCCCTCCTACCTGGCAACTGTCAGTTTGTTCTCTGTATCTGAGTTTGTTTCTGTTTTGTTTGTTCATTTATGTTTTAGATTTCACGTATAAGTGAAATCATATGATATTTGTTCTTATCTGCCTTAACTTTACTTAGCATAATACTCTCTAGGTCCATCCATGTTGTCATAAATGGCAAGATTTCATTCTTTTTTTATGTCTGAGTAATATTCCATTAAATATATGTACCACATCTTTTTTTTTTTAATAAAAAAACTTTTTTATTGATTATTAGAGAGCGAGGAAGGGAAGAGGGATAGAAAGATAGAAACATCAATGAGAGAGAAACATCAATCAGCTAGCTTCTGTACCCACCTTACTGGGGATTGAGCCCACAACCCAGGCATGTATCCTGACTGGAATCATGGGTTGATTCTCAATCCTGAGCCATATTGGCTGGGCGTGTACCACATCTTCTTTTCCAGTTGTCCATTGATGACTTGTGCTGTTTCCATATTTAGGCTATTGTAAATAATGCTGCAATGAACATAGGGATACATATATATATTTTCGAATTAGTGTTTTGGATTTCTTCAGATAAATATCCAGAAGTGAAGTAGCTGGGTCCTAAGTTTGTCCTATTTTTAAATTCTTTTAGGAACCTCCATACTGTTTCCCAAAATAGCCGTACCAATTTACAATCCCACAAACAGTGCACGAGGATCCCCTTTTCTCCACGTTTTAGCCAACACTTGTTATTTGTTGAATTATTGATAATACTCATTCTGACAGGTGTGAGGTGATATTTTATTCTCATTTTAATTTGCATTTCTCTGATGATTAGTGACATCAAGCACCTTTTCATATTTCTATTGATCATCTGTATATTCTTTCTGGAGAAATGTCTATTGAAGTCTTCTGTCCATTTTTAAATTGGATTGTTGTTTTTGGTATTGAGTTTTTTGAATTCTTTATAATTTTGGATATTAACCTGTTACCAGATGTATCATTGGTGAATATGTTCTCCCATTCAGTGGATTGTCTTTTCATTTTGTTGATGGTTTCTTTTGCTGTGCAAAACTTTTTATTTGATGTAGTCCCATTTATTTTTTCTTTTGTTTTCTTTGCCCAAGGAAATATATCTTATCAGAAAAATATTACTAAGAGAAATGTGAGAGATTTTACTGCCTGTGTTTTCTTGTGTAGGTGTTGAGTCTTACATTTAAGTCTTTAATCCATTTTGAGTTTATTCTTGTATATGGTGTAAGAAAGTGGTCTCTAGGTTAATTTTTTCACATGTACTGTCTACTTTTCCCAGCACCATTTATTGAATAGACTGTCTTGATTCCATTGTATGTTATTGCCTTCTTTATAAAATATTAATTAAATAATTATGTCTGGCTCTTTATTCTGTTCCATTGATCTGTCTTTTATGCCTGAATCATGCTGTTTTGATTATATGTAGCCTTGTAGTGTAGTTTGATATCAGGTAGTATGATTCCTCCAACTTTGTTCATTTTTCTCAAGATTGATGTGGCTATCCAGGATCTTTTGTGGTTCCATATACAATTTTGGATTATTTGTGAATATGTCATTGGTATTTTGATAGGAATTGTGTTGACTCTATTAATTGCTTGGGTAAGTATGGTCATCTAACAGTGTTAATTCTTACAGTGCATGAGCACAGTATATGCTTCCACTTAATTTGTATATTCTTTTTGTATATTTGTATATTTGTTTCCTTCTTTAGTCTTAAAATTTTCTGAGTACAGATCTTTTAACTCTTTGGTTAAATTTATTTCTAAAAATACATGTTTTTATTGATTTCAGAAAGTGGATGAGAAAGGGAGAGAGAGAAACATCAATAATGAGAGAGAGTCAGCATTGACTGCTTCCTACACACCCTCTACTGGGGATTCATCCTGAAATCCAGGCATGTGCCTGACGGGGAGTTGAACGATGGCCTCCTGGTTCCTGGGTTGACACTCAATCACCGGCCTGGCTATTTTTCTTTTTTTGCAGTTATAAATGGTATTGTTTTTAAAGTTCTCTTTCTGATTATTCATTATTGATAAATAAAAAGGCAACGGATTTCTGAATATTAATTTTGTGTCCTGCTACTTTACGGAATTCATTGATCAGTTCTAGCAGTCTTTTGGTGGAATCTTTAGGGTTCTCTATATATAGTATTATGTCATCTGCAAATAATGGCAGTTTACTTTTTTCCAATTTGGGTGACTTTTGTTTCTTTTTCTTGTGTGATTGCTATAGCTAGGTCTTACAATACAATGTTGAACCAGAGTGGTAAAATAGATATTTTTGTCTTATTCCTGATCTTAACCAAAATGCTTTTAGCTTTTTCCTGTAGAGTATGTTAGCTATGTGTTTGTCACATATGGCCTTTATTATGTTGAGATATGTTGTCTCTAATCTCACTTGTATGAGTTTTTATCATAAATGGATGCTGTATTTTTTTCATAATTCTTTCTCTGCATCTATTGATATGAACTTTTGGTATTTGTCCTTTGTTTTGTTTATGTGATTGTGTCGTGTTAATTGATTTTCAGATAGTGAACAAACCTTGCATCCCAGAAATAAATCCCACTTGATCATAGTGTATGATCTTTGTAACGTATTGCTTAATTTGGTTTGCTAATATTTTGTTGAGGATTTTTGCATCTATGTTCATCAGGGATATTGACCTATTTTATTGACTTTGTAATGCCTTTGTCTGATTTTGCAATAAGGGTAATGAGCTTGGGAAACCTCATTTGGAATAGTTTGAGAAGGGTAGGTATTCTACTTTGATGTCTGGTAAAATTAACCTATAAGGTCATTTGGTTCAAGACTTGTTTATAAGAAGTTTATTTAAAATTACTTATTTGATTTTGTTAGTAGTTATTGGTCTGTTTAGATTTTCTTCTTGACTCAGTCTTGGAAGATTGTATGTTTCTAGGAATTTATTCTTATCTTCCAGGTTATCTAATTGTTTGCATATCATTGTTCAAAGTATTTTCATGTAATTCTTTGTATTTCTGTGGTGTCAGTTTCATTTCTCTTTTATTCCTGGTTTTATTTGAGTCCTCTCTTGATGAATCTGGTTAAAGATTTATCAATTTTGTTTATTTTTTCAACAAACCAACTCTTGGTTTCATTGATCTTTTGTATTTTTTTAGACACTGTTTTGTTTGTTTCTTTGATCTTTCTTATATCGTTCCTTCTACTCACTTTGAGTTTTATTTGTTTTTCTTTTTCTAGTTCCTTTAGGTGTAAGTTTAGATTGCTTATTTAAGTCCAATGGTTTATTTACTTATTTTCTTTTAAAAAATTCTTTATTGTTGAAAGTATCACATATGCCCCCTTCCCCCCCATTGCCTCTCTCAGCTGCCCCCATTTCCCAGCCCCAGCCTTTACCCTCCCCCGCCCCCCCTTGTCTGTGTCCATTGGTTATGCATACAAGCTCTTTGGTTGATCTTTTATCCCCTACCCACCTGCCCCAACTTCTCTCTGAGATTTGACGGTCTGTTCAGTGATTCTGTGTCTCTGGGTCTATTTTTGTTCATCAGTTTATGTTGTTCATTATATTCCACAAATGAGTGAGATCATGTGATACTTACCTTTTTCTGACTGGCTTGTTTCGCTTAGCATAATGCTCTCCAGGTCCATCCATGCTATTGGAAATGGTAAGAGTTCTTTCTTTTTTATAGCAGTGTAGTATTTCATTATGCAGATGTAGTCCAGTGGCTTATTTTAAGTAAGATGCTAAGCCTTGCTAAAGCAGTAAGTTACTGTACTTAAGCATGTATGTGTTCTACTTCCTGCCTTAGCTCTGTCAACAAATTTATATTCTCTACTCTTATTCAGTGTCTTAATGTATCACAGCATAAATACATAGTTTAATGTATACTTTTGCTAATATTTTACTCTTTAACAGATGGTAATTGATATTTAAGCTTATTTTATGTTCAGAACTCTAAGAACTCTCTACTGTCCCCAGCCAGATATTTAGAGAACACTTATAAATTAAATTTTAATGCATTTGTCATGTAGATGTGATACCTCCCATTTATGAAATTTTAAATAAATATCTGAAGATATTTCATGTAAAAAATAAAAGGTGCAAACTTGGCTTTCATGTGTCAGAAAGTTAAAACAGAACTAGTTCTTACTTGACAAGATTTGATCACCTTGTCCGCCAAACCTGCACCACACCTACATGCTTATCCAGAAGTAGAACCAGTTGTCCTATTTTGCAGTTTTCCTGTATATAAGTGGGCATCCATTTTATGGATGAATCTCTTTTTCTCCAGTAAAAAAAACCACCAAGTTTTTCAAAACTTGGAACCTAATTTATTCTCTCCTGATGGGAGGAAAATGTTACACCCAAGGTACTTTTGCAAAAAGCCACTTTTATTATTGTAACCTATCTTTTCTCCTTCAAATTAGTCTTCAGATCACTCTTCCTTGAAATATATAGGAAACCCCCATCCAGCTAGCTATTCCCAAGCCCTGCCTGGTCACTCTTGGTCTTAAAAATGTTAACCAAGTTAACTTTTAACATGGATAGGTAATTTTGTTTGGTTTATTTTATACAGATGTATAATTTTGTTTTGTCTTACTACCATTCATTCTCAGTTCCATTTATTTCTTTCTATTCCTCCTTTCTTAGTAGTACATCATTTTCTTTCTTTCTTTTTTTTTTTTTAAGTACATCATTTTCTTAATCCAATCTGAGAAATTTTTCTCTCCCTCTCTGAAACATGATGTTTTTCTCCCCTTGATATATTTTTAATGATTTCAGAGAGAGGTAGAAATATCAGTGATGAAAGAGAATCACTGACCAGCTGCCTCCTGCACATCCCACACGGAGGATCGAACCTGCGTGCCAGGCACGGGCTCCACTGGGAACCACACCGCGACCTCCTGGTTCATAGGTAGATGCTCAGCCACTGAGCCACGCTGGCCGGGCAGCACGGTCTGTTGTTTAGTATTTTGTTCAGGAAGACTGTGACAGCCTCGTATAGTAGCTGAAGTGACTTTGGCATTTTTAACAGAAAGGATGATGAAACATACAGGATTTCCAATTTAACGCCTGGAGGTCCTGGATATCCATAGTTAGGTTGTTATAACAGATGAATGTATTAAAAAAAAATACACACCTTAAAAGGCACAAACCAACATTTTCTTAAACCAGTACATGATATTTTAAATAATTGCTAAGTAATCTGTTATTCCAATTTTTCTTAATTTTGTGAGAAAATACTACCTCAGTATATGGTTGTTAATTATCTGCATTATGCACTTCAGTATCTGTTCTTAAATAATCTAGGAAGCTTGCATTTATGGCTGATCTTTTCTCTCCATTTTGTTTGTTTTCTTTAGTTTCATGCTATGGATACATTATATAGACACAGCTATGACTTGAGCAGTGCAATAAGTGTCTTAGTGCCACTTGGAGGACCTGTTTTATGCAGAGATGAAATGGAAGAATGGTCAGCCTCTGAAGCTACTTTATTTGAAGAGGCACTGGAAAAATATGGCAAAGACTTCAATGATATACGTCAAGACTTTGTAAGTAGAAAATTATGAATGATATAAAATGTTGAGGTTGGGGATATTTTATTTGTTCTAGAAGTCTGTGACTTAGTCATTTTTATCTGCTCAGCATAGAATGAAGGCCAGCATTATAAAGGGAGAAATTGACATTTATTCTGGGAAGTAATTGTGAGTAAGCCCCAGGGCCAGAAAGCCTTGATTCTTGCTGTAAACTTTGGCAGTATAAATTCATCCTCTTTACCTTTCTGAGGTCTAAGTTTAAAATACGGACAGATTGTCTAACCATTTGCACTAAATATATCCAATTCCTGCTTCTTGAGCTCGTTGCCCTTCTTTAGACCTTCAGTGTTTTTCTAGTTGTCTGACTAATTGATGAGCCTGAAATTTTGATGTGGACCTTTAATGTGGAAACAACCTGTAAAGCAGAGGAGGGGAATTTGCTTTGTAGGCTTTCTATCTTTGGCTCCTTTTAATGATATGCAGTATCTGATTTTCCTTTTAAATATTAGAGAGTCTTTTCTCCTTTCATGTTCTTCCTTTTGTCTTTGTGGAATTGCCCTAATTAAGTTTATAATCTCTTTGAAATGGAGAAATTTCCATTTGAGAAATCTATAAATAGATTTCTATAGCAGCCATTCTTTATAAAAAATTATGAAAATAGAATCTTTATAGACTATGAAGTATTTGATGCAAGTTAATATCCTGCCTTTGATATTGTTGAATTTTTGTTTGAATTGTTCCTGAAGAAAAATTATTACTATCAATATGGATACATTAAATTCCAAACATGATAGTTAATTAATCAGTGTCACTAACATTTGTTCTTCTGGCAAAACTTCATTCATACCCAGATTGTTATATGTCATGATTTCAGTTTATAGGAAGTGCAGGTGAGGATTTAAAATGCATTGGTGGTATTTAATTTCAGATGGTCAGAATAATGCACCAGTGTGATGTTATTACTATGGTACCATTAATGTACCATACCACCAAATAGAAACCACAAAAACAAAGCCTCCTAAAGAACAAAATCCACAGGTCTGACGAAGGAATGGAAGGAGAAACATTAAAGTGAAGCTACTTTCCCTGCACTGAGTGTGACATGCTCATTTTATGTTCTCGTAATCCTTCTGGACCCGTTTCAAGTCAGCAAATGTCTGTTAAGCATCTGCAGCATGCCAGGCCTTCAGGTAGGCAGTGGGCATGCAACAGAAACATAACGTTATTCAGGGAAGGAGTTCATAGTCAACATCAAGTGATTGAAGCACATACACTAATTAATATAAAATGTAGTTATTTCTGTCAGCAGCATGAACAGTGGGGTATTGGGAGGGGAACTATCAGTCATGCCGGTGAAATCAGAAATGGCTTCTCAGAGTTAACTGGCATTTCAGCTGGATCTCTTATGGTAAAGGGAGAAAACAAATTGGTAAATATGCATGATTTATGCAACTTGAGACAGCACTCCCAGACACCTAACACAGGACTAGGAAGTAACTCTCTGAGGAGTAGCTTGGTGTAATATTCTCAGACACAGAGGCTGACGTTGATAGGAGATAAAAGAACTGTGTGAAAATGAGTATGACAGTAATAATGCTGTTAGATGGTTTTTGTTACCTTCAAGATCTAACAAAATTCTTGTAAATTTGCCTTGTGGTATATATTACTTTTTGCTGAGGGTAGTTAGATTGCTTGTTGATTAGCCAATCACATTAGGTTTGTAGTATTTTGGAGACTGAAAATTTCCACCAGTGTCAAAAACCTTAAAGAATATATGATACCAGGAGGCTGACTGCCCAAAGGGTATAAGTTTTTTTGTAGTTTGGAGTGTTTTTAAACTAATTATTCACCTCCATGCCCTCATACTGGAAAAAGTAATACATAAACCTGAAGGCCATATTGACAAAGCCCACAACTAATATGTGTGGTGGTGAAAGACAGATACACTAATCATTAGGGAAATACAAATCAAAACCGCAATGAAATATCACCTCATACCTGTTAGGACAATTATTATAAAAAAGACAAGAGATAACAAGTGTTGTCGAGAATGTAAAAAGGGCTTGACATTAATTCATTAAATGTTTGATGGAATTCACCAGCAAAGACATCTGGTCCTAGGATTTTCTTTGATCAGAGGTTTTTGATCCCTGATTAGATCTCCTTCTTAGTTATAATCTATCCGATTTTCTATTTCTTTGGGATTCAGTCTGGGTAGGTTTATGTTCCTAGGAATTTAGCCATTTTTTCTAGGTCATCTAATTTGTTGGCATATACTTGTTCATAATAGTCTCTTAACATAAGCCTTTGTATTTGGGTCTTTTTTTTTTTTTCTTTCTTAGTCTAGCTAAAAGTTTTGTCAGTTTTGTTTTATCTTTTCTAAAAAAAAAAAAGCTCCTAGTTACATTGATCTTTCCTATTTTTATAGTTTTCACTTCATTTATTTCTGCTCTGATCTTTGTTATTTCCTTCCTTCTGCTAATTGGATCCACTCCCCCCCCCCCCCCCCGTAATTCCTAATGACCTGTCTTTTAGTTCACATATTCTTTTTTTCTGCTTAATCAAGCCTGTTGTTGATGTTCTGTATTATATTTTTCATTTAATTAATTGTATTTTTCAGCTTTAGAATTTGTTAGGTTCCTTTTCATTATTCTTGTCTTTATTGAACTCATTCTGTTTGTATATTGTTTTACTGATTTTATTGCATTGTCTCTCTGTACTTTCTTATAACTTACTGAACTTCCTTAAAACAATATTTTTTAAATTCTCTTTCAGGCAAGTAGTAGATATTCAGTTCTTTGGAGTCAGTAACTAGAAAATTACTGTGTTTCTTTGGTGTCATGTTTCCTTAGTTTTTCATGTTTCTCATGGGCTTGTGTTAATGTCTGTGGATTTGATAGAGCAGTCACCTCTTCCATAGTTTACAGATGCTTTTGGTGGGGAAAGGCTTTTACCAGCAGGTGGTGCAAGAGCACTGGCTTATTGGGGCCTGATGTTTCCAGCTCCCAGGTAGGTCAAGTGATGTAGTCACATTCAGCTTCATCAGCTGAAGTCAATATTGCTAAAGATTGCAAGGGTCCTCCATGGTGTCTGCAGTGGTAGTGAGGACTGTTACAGTCTTCAGTGCCAACGGCTGCTGGGGAGCTTCCTGAGCTCTTTTCTCCCAGGGGGCTATGTCATAACCAAGGGATCCTTCTTGGCAGTGGGTCTGGCTTTGGAGGGATCTTTGGTGGTATTGGTGTGAGGCATGGACACCCTTGGATCCGTCACAGAGCCAGGGGTGGAGCATGTATGCTCCTTGAGTGGCAGCAGTGTGGGGTCTGGGTGCTGGCCAGTTTCCATGGCTCTGGCACCTGAGATGTGTGCACATGTGGAACATCCGTGTAGCTGAGATCTGAAGCACAGGTACATGTGGAGCAGCCAGGACTTTGGGGTCCATGGTATGCACAGAGTTGGAGGTAGGGGCTGGCAGCCCTGTTCCAGGGATGGGGGGCCCAGCAATGTCTTCTGGGAGTGACCCAGCAGCATTTCCTAGCAGCAGCAATAGCTGTTGGTTACTTCAGTGTCAAGAGGTGCTAGCTTTCTCTGCAGAGCAGGCTGCTGTGGTCCATGCCAGCATACACTGCGGAGTCCTGTGCTGGGAAAGCTGCAGGGATTCTGTCCTGGGGGCTGTATGAGTGGCAAAGGCTACCGGCCCTCTGTAGAGCAGGTCACTGGGGTCCTCGGTGGCACAACCCTCACGGCTTACATTGACAGCCTCCACCCTTCTTCTTGGTTCTTAGCCATTTGAAGATATGAAGGTCTCGGCTAAGCCGTCTCCATAGTGATCCTTTGTGTGTGGTAATTCATGAATTGTTCCACTGTGTTGCTGTAGGTTCTTAATTTGAGTCTTGTGCCCTCCCAGGGCTATTTTCGTTTGTTGATATCAGTCTATTTACTGTTTGTTTGGTGTGTTTTTTTTGAGGGGGGGGGTGCAGACCAAAACTGGTAGCTCCTGTTCCTCTGTCTTGCTCCCATCCACTTTAAGTTGTCTAGTTTACTGTCATAAGGTTGTTCATAATAGTCCTATTACCCTTTTAAGGCCTTATCTGGACACATGCGAATGTGTCCTCACACTGCTGATGCTGATGATTTGCTTTTCTCTCTTTCCCCCTCATCAGTCTGGCCTTAAGGCTTTCTCAATTTTGTTGATTTTTGCAAAAAGCCAGCTTTTGGTTTGATTGACTTTCTGTTTCATTAATTTTTGCTTTTATATTTATTATTTTCTTCCTTCAGCTTGCTTTGGACTAATGTGCTTTGTCTTTTCTTAGTGTCTTTTTAAGGTTGAATATTAAATCATTTATTTGAAACATTTCTTGTAATGCAATCATTTATTGGTAGCATATGTTTAGCTAGTAATGATTTATTTCAGCTTTGCCTGAAAAAGATATTTCCTCTAAAAAGATAGTTCATTCTTTCTAGAATTCATTTATTTTCTTTTTCAATACTCTAAAGATGTTTATTTGGCTTATGCAGTTTCTGATGAGAAAGTTCCTCTGTATGCAAATGTTTCTTTTTGCATTCAAGATTTTTCTTTTCTCTTGGTTTTCAGTAGTTTACTACTTCATTTTGCCTGGGTGTGTTTTTCCTTGTAATTATTCTACCTGTAGTTCACTTAGTTTCCTAGAGCTGAGATTTTCTGTTTGTGTGTTAGTTTGCATAATTTGTATTGATTGATCTAGTACACTAATGCTTTTCTCGGCTATATCCAGCAAACTGATTAACTTGTTAAAGGAATTCTTCAAACATGATAGCATGTTTTTTCGCACATGTATACTTTATTTTTGTTTATGCTTTCTATCTATGTTTAAATTCGCCATCTGTTTGTGTTGTCCACCTTTTCAACTGGATCCGTGATTATAATTATCATAGTTTAATATCTGATACTTCCAATATTTGGGTCATATTGGAGTCTATATCTGTTGCCTGATTTATTTCTTGGAAAAGGAACATTTATTTTCATGCTGTTTTTTTAATGTCTTCTCTCTTTGAGTGGATATGGAACATCCTGTGAAAACAACATAGGCTAAGTGAAGCAGTGTTTGTATTCTGAAATGAGCATGTCTCTTCTTCTAGGGCATTATTGTAGGGGATTGAGTCTGTCTCGCTAATAGCAGGGCCAGGTTTGGGTTTTCCTGTTGTGCTTTTAAAGAAAGTGGAAAGGAGGGAGGGAGGGAGAAACATCAGTGTGAGAGAGAGAGACATCAAATGGTTGCCGCCTACACGCACCCTAAACCATGACCTCCTGGTTTTCAGGTAGATCCTCAACCACTAAACCACACTGTCCGGGCTTGATGTTTTGTTTTTCCCATTTTTTTTTCCTGTTACTAAATTCTAGTTTAATTCTGTTGTGATCAGAAAACACTCTGTACAAACCAAATTTTACATTTTGGTGATTTGATTGCTTCTGACCTAGTATGGTCTGTTATGGTGAATGTTCTGTGTGCTCTTGGAAAGAATAGATATTTTGCTGTTAGGTAGAATGTTCTATAAATGCTCTTAGGTCAAGTTTATTGATAGTGTTGTTCAAGTCTTCTGAAGCCTTACTGATTTTCTGTCTACTTGTTCTATTACTTATTAGAGAGCTATTACTTATTGAGAGAGCAGCATTAAAAGTCTCTAGCTATAATTGTGGAATTTCTATTATTCCTTTCGATTGTAATTAGGTTTTTGCTTTTAATTATGTTAACACTGTTATTAGGTACATGCACATTTAGGATTGTTATGTTCTCATGGTGAATTGACCATTTTATCTTTAAATCATGTTTCTCTATTCATGGTAATACTCTCTGTGGTGAAGTCTACTTTATTTTCTATTAATATAATTTACTCAAACTTTATTTTTTTACATGATATATCTTGTTTTCATCCTTTTATTTTTATCTTATTTATGTCCAAAGTGGGCTTTTTGTGGACAGAATACAGTTGTATTTTTAAAAAATAAATAATATGACAAGCTCCGCTTTTTAGTTGTAGTTTTTAAAACTAATATAATTATCATAATGTAATTATCAGTTTAAATCCATCATCTGAGCACTAATTTTCCATTTGTCCCATTGTTTTTTGTTCTTTATTGATCAACTTTTTATGATTCCCTTTAATCTTTACTAGTAACTTACTAATTAAAATTTTGTTTTACTTGTTTAGTGGTTTACAATATGCATCTTTAGTGTACCACAGTCTACCTTTCAACTAAATACTATTTAGATTACATAGATTATAAGAATTATATAACAATGCACTTCCAGTTCCTCCTTCCCATTACTGTGCTTTTGTTGCCATACACTCTATGATCACTATTTTTTTGCTTTAGATAATCAGTGATCTTTTAAAGAGATTTTAAAAAATATCTTTTTTCATAACTATAAATATATAAAAATATTTACTTATATTTATTTATTATTGTTTTTTACCATTTCTGCCCCTGTTCATTTCTTTATGTAGATTTAAAATTTTATCAGCAGCAGTGGGGGCTTTCTCAGGCTTCCTGCTCTGGCCCAGTTCTTTCTGAACACCTGATGGAGATCTGTGGCAACTGTGTATGGATTCCCCTCTAGAGCTTTCTTCTGTTAAGCAGTTGTTGTAGCCCACTGTTGACCTTTGGTAAATTTTTTGTGTTCTTCTTACCTTAATTTTTATTGGTCACCTGTTTCTTTTATGCTCTGTTAAGGTAAAGATAGTTCGTGAGTCCTGTGTCTCTTCAGAATGGAATTCAGTTGGTTGTCTTGTAACCTTAGCTTTTAGATAGACTCACAAATTCATGCAATCAAGTCAGTTTAACAAAAATATTTCCTAGCCCTGACCGGTTTGGCTCAGTGGATAGAGCGTCGGCATGCGGACCAAAGTGTCCCAGGTTCGATTACGGTCAAGGGCATGTACCTTGGTTGCGGGCACATCCCCAATAGGGGGTGTGCAGGAGGCAGCTGATCGATGTTTCTCTCTCATTGATGTTTCTAATTCTCTATCCCTCTCCCTTCCTCTCTGTAAAAAATCAATAAAGTATATTTTTAAAAAATTTCCTAGCTGTTCCAGATAACAAACACAGTAGCTATTATGAATAAAATGGGACATAAGTTTGGAAATTTGTTGCTAAAATCATTGAGAGGGTTGGAGAAGTAGGCCCCAGGCTAGGTTTCAAAACAACCCCACAGAAATGGCCCAGCTGGTGAGCTCCTACCTCTGCCCCACATGGAAACTGGGGTCCGCTGGGTTAACTTCTGCTCCAGGATCACAGTACTTAACCTTGAGGTTGGGATCAGGAACCACTAGCAGAGCTTTGGGCTCTAGAACCATTTTGTGCTTCTTTGATGCAGCAGAATACTAGTAATTGCCTTGTGCATATCCTCTCTTAACCCTGCTTAATTTACTCCTGAATTTAGGTCTTATACACATACGGTACATCTGATTGGAAGAAATAAATCACAAGGGAGTCTTGGAAATATAATGTTTGGATTTCTGATCTTTACATTATAGGAAAGTGAAACTATAAGGAAGTTGGAAAGGATACTGAACAAACTGTAATTGGAAACGACAGAATCCATTTGAGTGAGCTAGTTTAAGGAGAAAGAAATTTATTACAGCCTGTTAGAATGCTTACAGAACCTCTGGGAGTTTCCTTCCAAAGATTCAAGTTTAGATGCTTCTCAGCCAGGACTTGTGAAGCCAAGAGCACCCCACAATGGCAGTGTTCTAACAGGAACCCCACTACAAAGACTGCTGCCCCTGCCACCAGTCTTGCTCAGTTTCTGCTCCACTTTGATTCCGTCAATAAATCCACATCTCGAGGGTCTGTTCTTTAAGCACTTCACTTCATACCAATTTTTGTATTAGAGTGCTTTTGATTATGGGTGAGGGAAAGTCATCCTCACCTACTTTAGAATGAAGAATAAAGGTATGGATTATATTAGAGTTTTTAGTTGATAAGTTCAGAATTCACTATATCTAATATCAGCAGAAAAGAATATAGATTATTAAGTTCTCATAGAATCTCTGGAGGATTATAGAACCAGGCTTGGATGCTGTACTTTTCAGGAACATTGGAAACACCAGTGCCCTCTGCTGCTGGGCATTCGTGATTTCAAGCTTCAATTGCAGAAAGGTCAACAGAGATGGCCCAGAAGAACATGATAATCCCAACCATTATTCTTGCCAAACTATCCAGTCTCGCTGCATGCAGCCTCTTTTTGATGTTACTCACTTCTATATCTAAACTAGGGGCCCGGTGCACAAAAATTTGTGCACTCGGGGTGGAGGGAGTCCCTCAGCCCGGCCTGTGCCCTCTCACAGTCTGGGACCCCTCAGTGGATGTCCTATGATGGCCCCAGTCTGCCAGGCGCCTTCTGTGTGTGTGTGTGTGTGTGTGTGTGTGTGT
>PVJC01022371.1:22500-27393 GCA_004026665.1 Murina feae | reverse complement strand
CCGCAAAGGGCCTGGGAAGCCCACCAAGCAGGCCGCTGACCCCCTGCTGCCTCTTACCCGCTTCCCAGTGCCCTCCAACCCTGCCGCCTCTTTCCCACTCACGGGTCCTGGGTCCTGCGCTGTTCCATCCTGCAGCCGCTCTGTGCACTCGGGAGGTCCCTCAGCCCGGCCTGTGCCCTCTCACAGTCTGGGACCCCTCTGGGGATGTCCACCTGCTGGCATGCCTGACCAGGCTGGGTGAGGGCTGATGGCTGTCTCCAGGTTGGCCAAGCCCCCCAGGAACGTCCCTCACCCCATTGGGTTGTGGCCAGCGTGAGTGACGGGCTTTAAGGCTGCCCACAGCTCCCATTGACCCAACGTCCCAGCAAGGCCAGCTGGACGCAGGTTTCTGGGGTTTTTTTATCTCCTATAATTGATGCTGTTCCTTTAAGGCCTGGGGTTTGTTTATCGCCTATAATTGATGCTGTTCCTTTAAGCCGGCTAACGAACCCTCCTCTCTGCCTCACCTCGTGGCTTCTATAATGAAACAATGTTGTTATCTTAGACTCAGGCCCGGCTTCAGCTCCGAGGATTCTATAACTTATACATTGTTGCAAATGTGCGTTTCGCTTAACCAAGGCTAAGGGAGCAGGAGCGCAGGCAATTTCCCTTTCGCTCCTGCTGCAACGGACACTGCTGTTTAGTCCGTGAGTGGCGGCCGCCATGTTGGCTGGGTTAATTTGCATACAGTCGCTCTGATTGGCTGTTGGGCGTCCCAGACAAACGGTTAATTTTACTATTCCGCTCTTATTAGTTTAGATTATAATGAATACTAGTGGCCTGGTACATGAAATTCATGCACCAGGGAAGGCGGGTGTTGTTCAGCCTGGCCTGCACCCTCTCCAATCTGGGACCCCTCAAGGGATGTCCAATTGCCAGGATCGGGCCTAAACCAGCAGTTTGACATCCCTCTCACAATCCAGGACTGCTGGCTTCTAACTGCTCTCCTGCCTGCCTGCTTGATTGCCCTAACCACTCTGCCTGCTGGCCTGCTCATCCCCAACTGCTCCCCCACCGCCAGCCTGATCACCCCCAACTGCCCCCCCCACCAGCCTGCTCACCCCCACCTGGCCTCCCTGCCCACCTGATCACCCTCAATGGCCCCCCTGATCACCCACAACTGCTCTCCCCTCTATCTTGGCCCCGCCACCATGGCTTTGTCCAGAAGAACATCCAGAAGGTCTCCTGGAAGGTCTCCTAGTCTAATTAGCATATTACCCTTTAATTAGTATAGACAGAGGCCTGGTGCATGGGTGGGGGCCGACTGATTTGCCCTGAAGGGTGTCCCAGATCAGGGTGGGGGTTCCCTTGGGGGGTTGGGTGGCCTGGGCAAGGGGCCTGTGGTGGTTTGCAGGATGGCCATACCCCCATTGGGTTGGGGGTCCCCACTGGGGCTAAAGGCTGGGTCAGTTTGCAGGCCAACCATGCCCCCATGTGACGGTCCTGCTAGGGGAAGGGGGGGCCAGCCTGGGTGAGGGGCTGATGGCTGTTTGCAGGCTGGCCATACCCCCAGCAGGAACCCTCACCCCATGGGGGCGTGGTCAGCCTGAGTAAGGGGCTGAGGGCCATTTTCAGGCTGGCCACATTTCCTTCAGGGTGGGGGTCCCCACCAGGGTGCCTGGCCAGCCTGGGTGAGGGGCTAAGGGACATTTTCAGGCCCCTCCCTTGGCTGCTGGCCTGGGAAACCCAAAGCTCCCACGCTCAGGCCAGCTCCGTGGCCACCGCCCACAGGCCCCTCCTTCAGCAGCCGGCCAGGGCAAGCTTCCTCCATTGCTGGTGGTGACCCAAGCCTCCTGCCTGCTCTGGCTGGCTCCATGGCCACCACTATCTTTGTCCAGCTAATTTGCATATTCCCTCCTGATTGTCTGTGGGTCATGGTGGAGGTACAGTCAATTTAAATATTTGTCTATAATTAGTGTGGATACAGTCTCTATCAGATTGCTCTATTCCTGTTTATGTGTACGTGTATATATGCATGTGTGTTGGCTGACTCTTATTCTTATGTGTTTTGTAATTTGGGGTTATGAGCTCATCTATACTGAGACTTTATTCATGGAAATCTTGTATAATATGGTTGAGGAACTGTCCTTCTAGAGTTTAATGCTTGCTTCATCCTGGTACCAAATTTCATGTTGATTTCTTGGTGTAAGAGTTCCTAAATAATGTTAATAGTATAATTACAAACCCCAACCCCTCATAAAGTTCATTTTGGGAATTTTTCATTTTTATGGATTTCATTATTATTATTATTATTATTATTATTATTATTATTATTACTGTTGTCATTATTATTATTTAACTGATAGTACAATCTGAACTTTATGCAGATACCCTAATTCCCACTTCCCACCTCATGTAATCTTAAGGTCTCATATTCTGTTCCTGCATGGATATATTAAAACTCATGCTCCTAGATGATTAAGACAGACAACCTCTTCTAGAATCTAAGATAACCACAAAATCAGCTCAAGTACTTATTGATTTATTTTAATTTTTATGTAAATTTCAAGCACTTGGGAATTTCCATGTTGTTTGTTGAAAGTTCAGCCATGTGTGCATATTAATGTTGCTGTAGTCCATCCAGCATATGTAAATGTTTCAAGAAAAAGAATTTTCTAATGATTTTGGTCTGTTGTCTCACCAGAATTCCCATTTACTCTTCAACTCACTCCAGCCGACTTCCACCCATATCATGCTTTGAAACTACTCTCGTTGGGGTCACTAATGACATTCATGTTGCCAAATCCAGTGGACAGTTTTTGTCCCCTTACTCAGTTTTCAGCACTACTTAACAAATTTAACTACATCCTCCTTTTGAAAGTTATCTAGTCTTGGGTTGTTCTTTGCCTCCTGTGTCATCCAATTCTCCTTTCCCTGGTTCAGCCCTGGGTACTTTTATCTTTCTATATTTTCTCCCTAGGTGATCTCATCCATTCCCTTGGCTTTAACCAAGCATGCATATGCCAATAGTGCCCAAACATAAACCTCTAGCTCAAACCTTTCCTTTGAATCGTATACTCACGTCTAAAGATTTTCTTAAGGAGCCAAGTTAAATATTTCATAAACATCTCAAACATGTCCAAAATTGAACTCTTGGATCCTCACACCAATGCAATTAATTCCTCTTCTAATCTTTCATTTTAGTAAATGGTCCTTCCCTTCACATTAGCATCGAAGACTCATAGGGATTCACCCATGAGTCTCCACATCAAAATATATCATCAACTCCTGTCAATTCTTAAACCCAAGTACTTCTCTTTTTCTCCAGTTTAACCACTAAGGTCCAAACAACCATCTCTCCTCTGAATTCCTACAAGAGACTTTTATCTTGTTTTCTGCTTCTGCTCTTTCCCCCCTCTAATTCTTACTCTACACAACTAGAGTACTCATAAGGAGAAGGAAATTTAGACTGGGGAACTAGAATCAAAGCCAAGGTCTAGATATTCATGAGTGAGACAGTAGTTGCCATGCAGTTGAATGCTGAACTTTGGGAATGACAGCAAAGCATGTAAATAATAAGTTAAGAACTTTAACCATGAAAACCTTGTAAAAGGCCGTGGATGAGGCTACACTAAACTGGGAAGCATCAGCTTTCAGCATCCCAAAATTAAGAGCCATCTAGAACTGGATCTTACTGGTAGACTGATAAGAATTTCCAGTTCTCTCCTTGGAAGCACAAGTCATGTCTTGAGACAGACTAAAGGGCTAGAGTTCTTAGATAATTAAGAGCAAGAAAAACCACAAGAGACAGAAAATGTACTTCCTGCTAACATGAGCATATTAAAGGGATTTAATGATTACTTAGGAAAATAAAAAGAATAGGATTGTATTGCAGCCTGGGGGGAGAATGGAAGGGGGGAGAATAAGATACCACTCCAAACCATAGTTCGTATATGAGATAGGGCATTTTCAAATGTTTAAAGACTAATCATAGTTGTGAGAAATGTAGGAAGCTTCTTATATATGGCATCTAGAGCAGACAGACCATTGCTCTAAAAAGCCTCCTTAATGCCCAACTCTCTCTATTGAAGTCCATGGACAGTCTGACTTAGAAACAGCCATATGGAGAGGAAAAGGCATATAGAGACATTTTCAACTGACAAGAAACCTGCTCTTGGAAGAAGATAAGCAAGTGAGGGCTAATTAGTAAGTGTAATACTGGCTCCTTAATTAAACTCTCCCTTTAGATTCAACCTATTCCATGGAATGACATTTAGTAATATTGAGTTATAGTTATAAATGAATTTGCCCAAATGTTTTCATCTTTGATTAAGATAAACATTACCCATAAACAACCTTCTGAAGTTAAGTCATCTATGAATAGAGTTTTAGCAAACCTTTTCATCCTGGAGCTCAGATTTCCTGTGAGTACTGGCTACCAGAGTGAGTATTCACTTTTCAAAAGCTACCAAGCAAAATCAGGTGCCAATACTATTGTGACATACTTTAACAGTAAGAATATACATATATATAAATGAATATATAGCAATGAAAGATATTCCCCCATTTAGAGATCAGTAAGAGGTTGGGAAGGAGTTAAGTCTTATGTTGAAACATAAGACTGCCTTTCCCCAGGACATCTTTGGAAATGATGATGGCCAAAATTCCCTTGCTTCCATTAAAGACACTTGGTTGATGGTGGGTAAAGAGCAAAAGACAGAAAGAAGTAGTACAAAAGTTTGGATTAAAAGGATTTCTTTTTTCTGGAGTCAGTTTGTTTGTTTGTTTGTTTGTTTGTTTGTTTGTTTTAATAATATTAATGTCCAGACATTTGTATTTACAGCTTTAGTCCACTTGACTTCTACTGTTGTTTATGGTGGACCACTTTCTGAAAGAACCAGGATCCTTTAGGAC
>PVJC01022371.1:0-20000 GCA_004026665.1 Murina feae | reverse complement strand
AGCAATTTATACTTCCACCTACTGCAAAATGATTTTTTATGTCAACACATAGTCACAGATGTCTATACCCAGATCTCTGCCTAGACTTCTAAATTCCTCCTATTCAACAGTTTCAGGAAAAAGGAAGAAGAAAAAACCCACAAGATTGTAAGTTACAGCCAAGCGGTCAGACTTGGGGATGATTATGTATTCCCTAGGCTGAAAAGAACATATGAATCAGGCCCCAGATACAGGAGCATTATATTTGAGTGTCTAATGTAACATGAATTACACGTTATAATTTCATCATTTTATATAAGCATGCACATGAAATAGATACTCTATGCTCTTCATAGAATTCCTTTCTATCTACCAGAGGTTTCCATGGTGAACACAATCATCATTTTTGCATCATTTTTACATAGTTTACTTCAGGTTCAGCAATCTAGCCAGGGGGCCAAATATAGCCAGCAGCTCATTTTATATGGCCCATGAGCCAAGAATGGTTTTATAGTTTTAAATAATTGTGTGTGTGTGTTAAAAAAAACAAACAAACACAAAAACCCTGCAACAAAAACCGTATGTGGCCTACAAAGCCTAAAATTATTACTATCTGGCTTTCCATAGAAAAAATTTGGTGATCTATTTTAAATTATGAGTTGTCAACAAATATATGTAGTTCACTTACTTTAGTTTACTTATTTATTTAATTTTCTTTAATGAGGTATATCAATACCACATACCTGAGCTCAGGGCTGGGGCTACCTAAAGTGCTATATACAGAACTCTGAGGCTACACTCAAGGGTGGCAGAAAGGATGCTATGATCAATCAGTGCAGCCTCCAGAGGTGTAGGAAATGGGGGTGCAATCCTGACACATTGCTGTCTTTGCCTTAGCTCCTAGGGAGAGATTTTTAAAGTGTAGTTATCTTTATATATGTAATTAAATATGCAAGGGTAAGAAACAAACTCATGAGTAAAAGCTAGTCCTGGCTTGGAATATATCACTGCGTGTTCACTGGGTGACTGACTTAGCTTCATAACTTTGCATAAACAAGATACTTGCACCCAGAGGGTTCAGATATTTTTTTTCAATTGAGCATCTCCCCAAGTGTGGGTTGCAGCTTAGGTGCTCTAGAACCCCAGAGAATCTACACTCGAGCTTGATAATCTAGCATTTATAACATTTTAGCAAATATTCATAAATATTGAAGAATTATGATAGCCAAGCATGGCCTGGCTCGCTGCTTCCTGTATTGCAGATTACATAGTTTCATGTGCCAATTTCCTTCTTTCACCTATGAAGGAAGTGAAACCAGTCGCCAAAGGAAAAGGTCACTGCTTGGTCTGCAGTTACAGTCTCAGACCAGGAAGCACATTCCTTCTAACTCTGACAAGGACGTAAACCAGAAGCACAACCTTGCTGTTGTACGCCAGTTCCAAAAGCACAGCATGTGGCATTGCTTCAAAATGTATTACCTCATCAATTCATTTCTGAAAAAAGTCAAAATAGTGGAGGCAGTCTATTTTGCCAACATTTTGAATCAAAGCTGTTTTGAGTTCTTCAGGCACCAGAAAGCAGCGTTACTTAATGAGCTGCATCCACGCCCAGCACTGGTGCAGCTTTGAGGTCCAGAGCTGCACGTGATGCATTCATTCACTTGTTGATTCATTCAACAATACTCATCGAGGGAGGACCAAGGGCCCAATTACTCTATTCAGCTCTAGAGACACAAAAGTAATCAAAACACAGTTTCTGGACTTACACTCTAAGAGGGGATGTAAATGGGTAAGCAAACAATTAAGGGGCAGTGTGGAAAGTGCTGTGAGAAGAAAAGCTTAAGATTTCATGAGAGCATGTGGGGGCCACTCAGCCCAGACCTGTGGCAGCAGGAAGTCATGAAAGGCTCTCGAGAGGATTTGAAGATCTGATGAGCTCTGAAAGAGGAAAAACTGGACAATGTGACTGACTTACACCAGCCCCTGCACACTCAGGGCATAAAATGGATAGGACTCTCTGGGTCCCCCAAGTGTAGCAGGGACTTCCAGGGGAGCATGATACACACAAGATGGCTTAGGACTGGAGACAGCTGTAGAGCAGCAAGGACTGGGGTATCTAGGGAAGATCAACCTAAGGGGACACTTGTGTATGCTGTCATCAAGAGACTGATCTTTAGGCTTGGGAGTTAAGACAATTGCATAGCATAAGAATACACAACAAGACTGTGAAGAGTTCTGGGGGAGGGTATGTTACAAGGACTCCCTCTATATTATTTTGCTAGGGTTGCCTAACAAAGTACCACACACTAAGTGGCTTAAAATACAGAAATGTGCCCTGGCTGGTTAGTTCAATTGGTTGTGGGGTCCCATGCACCAAAAGTTTGTGGGTTTGGTTCCTGGTCTGGGCACATACCTAGATTGCAGAGTCAATCCCAAGTTGGAGCACATATGGGAGACTACACATTTGTGTGTGTGTGTCTCTCTCTCTGTCTCTCTCTCTTTCTCTCTCTCCAAAAACAAACAAAAAAGGATTTTTTTTTTAAGTACGGAAATGTGTTGTCTTACAGCTCTGGAGACCAGAAATAAAAATCAAGATGGTGGCAGGGGCCCTAACTGGTTTGGCTCAGTGGATAGAGCGTCAGCCTGCAGATTGAAAGGTCCCAGGTTCGATTCTGGTCTAGGGCATGTACCTTGGTTGCGGGCGCATCCCCAGTGAGGGGTGTGCCGGAGCCAGCTGATCGATGTTTCTCTCTCATCGATGTTTCTAACTCTCTATCCCTCTTCCCTCCTCTCTGTAAAAAAAAAAACAATAAAATATATTTTTTTAAAAAAACCAAGATGTTGGCAGGGTTGGTTCCTTATGAGAACTGTGAGAAAAAATCTGTTCTCTCCCCTGGTTTCTAGTGGTTTGCTAGCAATCTTTGATACTTCTTATAAGCAGTATTCTCCTTGTGTCTCCACATCATTTTCCATCTGCACATGTTTTTCTCTTCATATAACCCTCTTTTTGGATTAGAGCCACTGGTCATATTGTATTAGGACCTATCCTACTCCAACATGACCTCATCTTAACTACACACATCTCAATGAGGTCCTGTGGGGGGCGGGGAGGAGGGCACAATACAAAGAGAACTTCCTTCCTGCTTCTCTCCACAAAGCAGCAGCAGCAACAATGACAATCTCATGACACCTAAAGTGGAAGGGACTGGGGTTCAGCCATTGGAGCCAGGATCCCAAGGTGTCAGAGTAGTAGGGATAGGGAACAATGGGAAAAGGCCCAGCGTAAAGATAAAAATTTCCCATTTCAGCTGTAAGTCTTTAAGTCATCAGGTCTTCCACCTTGGCATTTACCTGTCCTAGTCACTAGACCACAAAAAAATGGAATGAGACCCTCTGGAGGTGAGCAGGTTTCCATGTGCCCCTGTACCCAGCAATGAGGGTAGGTAGCCCTCCTTAACCATGAAAAACAAGCTCTTTGCTGTTGTCAGGCCAGGAAGCACAGAGCTGGATACAGGAAGCAGAACCTCCAGCCTACTCAAGGAAGGGAAAGCAGGGCAGGGGAGGAGGAAGAAATCGAAGGTCACCTGATTGTGTCCTGTTTAAGAGGCTGGAGCGCATGGCCAAATGTTATTTTAGAATCTGGTATGTCACACCAGCACAGCACCACCTGCCTGCAGTCACTCTCCTACCAGAGGGGGAATTAGGCTAATTATGTCTCCAGGCAGGTATTCCCCTAGTTTTAGGGGAACATAGACCTAAAGTAGGAAAGTTGCTGTGGAAAGGAAACTGTGGGTACAATACAGTGGCGAGTGAGTAATGAATGAATGCCACAAAGTCCTGTCCTCCCCAGAGCCCTTACATTCACATTTCATAATGAGCTTCCAGAAGCAGCGGGACTCAAATGGGGTCAGTGAAGAGGCCTGCTGTCACAGGTGTCAGCTCCTATCATCCCAGCCTCCTTTTTTATACTAGTACATGGGGAAGCTGAAGACTTCAGACATGAGACTTACCTAGGGTCCTCCAGTGGGAGAAAAACAAAAAACATCCTACTGCTAAACATTTCATTCAAAGCTTTCACACCATCACTCCGCCTCAAATTGCTTGCTCCCTGCGTTATTATTTCACTAAGACTGCTGTAGCCAAATGCCACAAACTGGGTGGTCTAAACACTCAGAAATTTATTTTCTCAAATTTCTGGAGGCCAGAAGTCTGAGATTAAGGTGTTGGCAGAGCTGGTTTGTTCTGAGGTCTCTCTCCTTGGCTTAGAGATGACTGTCTTCTCCCTGTGTCCTCACATGGTCTTTCTTCTGTGCATGTCTATATCCAAGTCTCCTCTTATAGAACCCATCATATTGGATAAAGGCCTATCCTAATGGCCTCAGTTTAACTTAATGCCTAGTTAAAGGTTCCATCTCCAGTTTGGCCAGCCAGGTTTAGTTGGTTAAGCATCGCTCTGGGCACCAAAAGGTTACCAGGTCAATTCCTGGTCAGGGCACGTACTAAAGGCAATTTGATATCTATCTATCTATCTATCTATCTATCTATCTATCTATCTATCTCTTTTTTTCTCTCTCTCACTCTCTTCTTCCTTCCCTGCCTCCTTGCCTCTCTCTAAATATGCCCTTGAGTAAGGATTAAAAAAATAAAAATAAGAGAATAAAGTTACCATCCCCAAATACAGTCACGTCCTGAGGTAATGGGAGTTATATTCTCAATATATGAATGGGAAGGACACAATTCAACCCAGCGCCTTTTCCCAGCAGTTCTCACTTCACAACCAACTTTACTGGTGCCACACGACCCTGCCCTTGGATGAAAATTGGACAGGGCCCAGTGAGCTCCTGGAGTACCATCTCCTGGCAGCCCACAGCCAGAAAGTTGTCTGTTGTGACAGCTTTGCCTAGTAGGTACAAAGGGCTGGACCAATTCAGGCTTTGGGGGCAGTCCACAGGCACAGAGTGAACACTGAGCAGGCTCTTGGTGAAGAAGAAGCAAAAGGAGCAGGCAAGGAGAAGCAGAGGCTGAAGAATGGTGACTCTAGAACAGAACACAGCGCCTGCTGCTATTGAAGAGAGGAAAACACCTGGACTCTAGAACCAGGCTGGATTCTGGATGAACTTCCAAGAACCCTTGCTCAGCTTTGGTAAGGTCCCCACACTGTGCCTGGGTTTTGAAGCTGCCAGTCTATGATCTTTCTTATTTCCAGGAGTATCTTGATGTTAAAAACCAATCAGCATAAGCAATACCTGAAGTAACCATAGTAAACCAAAAGAACCGTGCTCTAGATGGCTTTTTCTTCTTCTCTGCCTAAGAAAGGCATGTTCCCTCTGGCAAAGAAAACACTCGAGCATATGCTTTCTCTTTTCTCTGAGCCTGTGGCAGTCGTGAGGGTTTGGAGTGGAGCTGAAATGGCCCTGCTACTATTCCCCGAAACAGGAGTAAACGGAAAGCAGGAGCCTGGAAAAGCAGTCTGCGATGGTCACAGCATCGAGGACCGCCCTCATTCTATTTGTATCTTGAGTTGAGATAAATCTGATTTCAGCTGCAATAAAAATAAAGAATGGGAGGAATGTGATCCATTCAGCGGATCTTCTGTGAATGTCCTCCCCTAAATTGTACTCCTCCCTCTTGAGTACATTTCAAAACAGAGAGGTTGCAAGAACCCCATGAGGTCTGTTTCATTGCTCCTTCTTCTTACTCCTGTACGTGGCAGTGAATCACCTGTCTGCCCTCTTCATAATATCACCTTTAGGGGTGTGTGTTTTTTAACAGTTAGATTCCATCTTTTGCCATTACATTTGAAGGAATATTTTTTAATATATTTTTATTGATTTCAGAGAGGAAGGGAGAGGAAGAGAGACAGAAACATCAATGCTGACTACAAATCACAGATCAGATGCCCGCTTTATGCCCCACACTGGAGATCGAGCCCACAACCTGGGCATGTGCCCTGACCGGGAATCAAACCCTGACCTCCTGGTTCACAGGTTGACACAACCACTGAGACACATAAGCCAGGCCAAAGGAATGCGTTTTAAATTTATTTATCTTTTTTCATTTTAGATGAAGCCCTCTATTCCTTTGCCCATTTCCATTATTCATTCTAGACTTACTTCAATCCTTCTTTATCTGATAGTCATGATCCCCAGATACTCTTCAAGATTTCAGAACTATTAGTTAGTTGCAGGTCCCTCTGGGGTGGAAATCAGGTCCCTGGCTTGTGTTCTATTTCCCTACTGTGTCTGAGCCAGTGCCCCTCACCCAGGAGGCAGAAAACAGATGTTTCCTGACTCATTCCTTTATTCTGGTTATTTATGGCAGGGGGGCCATTCCTCCCTCAGGGCAATGGGAATGTTTACATGTCTCACATACAAATACTAAGATTCTAGCCTTCTCTTGCCTTCTAATTAATGGTTAGTTATATCACTATCTCTTCTGATATCTCCCCTTGTTGACCTGAAGCCACATGGAGACTACAATATAGTTCTCATCCCTGAGTTTTCTATCAGCTGTGGAAGAATCCAGATTTGTAACATAAACTCTTCTCTGACCCTAAACTTGCCCAATTGCCAATGGAGGGATTGGAAGCTGGTAAAAATAAATAAATAAATTTAACCTTGGCACTACTCCTTGAAGCAACTTAGAGATCCTGAACCAAACCTTCTTTCTTAGCATTAATAATTTCTTGCCAAGAGATGCCCCAAAAGGCTTTAGAGGCAAAGCCACCCTGACAATAGCTGATGAGGACGCTGCAGGGCTAGCTGAGCAAAAATAAGCAGTACCTCCAATGGCTGGGGGAGGGAGAGAAGCCTGTGTGCATGAAAAAATAAAAAGGTGACTTATTTCTAATCATGCCTAAGTACCTTTTTTTTTGTAAAACAGTTGAGCTGTTAACTTCTATGCTAAGGCACGTATGCACTTTGGAAAGGTAATTTGAAAGCGAGTTGAGCCATGACAAATAGGGACAGCTGGCCTAATTGAATCATTTGATCTAAGACAGCTCAACTTGGTTATCCTCACGGCAGCCCACACTGATATTAGCAAGTGAATCATTAGCCATGAAATCATGTCGTCTTTCTCCACTGCAGCGTCTTGACATGACAGCGATCGCAGTCTGCCTTTCATTATAGCCCCAATACGTTCTTTAGACTGTCAAGAGCACAACACAGCAGCTTAGAAAACTTTTAGGCTCAGCCTCAAGAGAGTCACGTGCTCCAACGTGCCACATAGCGCATTTCAAAGGAAGATGGCGACAGGAGCTACCGAGGTGCACCTAAACAAGGTGCGCCCAGGCTGCATGCGTTCAGGCCTCTCCAGCAGCCACACCTGCAGTTAAAAGACAAGAGCAGCCAGTTTGTGCTCACTTGGGGGAAAGTGGGCTCTAATGCAGTAATGATAAATACTCTAACACTTGACCTACGGGCACCCTAATGTGAGTCTTCATGTATGGAGGACATTCTTGTCATCTTTCTTTTAGGTTTTGCAAAGGGAACAGAAGAGACAAGTTCCTCTTTTCAGTGGGTTCCTCAAAGGCGCTGAGGCAGAGAGTTCAAGTGAAGGCTGGTCTTTGAAATGTGAAATGAGTGCTGGGCCCACAAAACACTAAAGCTTTAGGGCAACAGGATACCTCCCTAACTTGTTCCTGCGCAAACAGAGCCCTTCTTCAGGTCCCCCCTCAACACTGTGCCTAAGTGGGGGATGACCTCCATTCACTAGGGGGCAGGAACTAGGACAAGGCTTGTGAAGATCAAAGAAGTGAGACAGGAAAGGAGAGAAAGCCAGTACAAGATGCACTGGCTTCTGCTCTGACCAACTGCTTCATCCTGCTGGAGCCTCCAAGGATCTATGAAAGGCACCTCAGAACTGTCCACCACAGGGAGAAAGGAGGAAGTGGTCATTCACTTGCTCCTGATCAGAGATGGCCCCACATGGATTAACTCCTTGCACGTTCAGCTTACACATGTGAATGAATAGCACTATCCTTGCCTGCCCCCACCAAGCATGAGAAGGCCCAAGGCCGTGTGGCCTTGACAGGGCACTATCGGATGCTGCTCCACTGCCTCACCAAAGAAGTGCCTAGAGCAGTCTCTCGGCCTAAGGGTTGGGCTAATCAGAATTGAAGCAATCATATTGATCAGAGTTATCAGAAACGGAAGTGTAGTTTGACTGCAGTTCATGGCAGATAACATGTAGACCAGGTAAGAGATCCAAAGATTTAATGGGGAAACATCTGAGTAAACAACCACATTCTACGGAAAATTTTTATGCTGAAAATGACATCAGATTAAGAATGGAATCTAGTCAAGACCAAAACAAAACCTGATATGGATCACTTTCACAGCCATCTAAACAGTAGGTAAATATGAAAAGCAATGACAGAATTTTCTTAAAATAAATGTTGAGTTGAACCCCCTACCCTCCTGCACTGTAGGTGTATGTGGGGGTGTATGGGAACAACAATCAATCTGAGTCACAAAATGTCAGAGCTGGAGAGCAGCTTGGAAGTCATCTCCAAAGACCCTATAATTCCGGAAAGAAAATCAAGGGCTCCAGATTCCACTGCTGGCGGTGGCAGAGTGAATTCCTGAACACAGACCTTGCTTCACCTGTGAACTTGAACCACAGGACCAGCCTCACCATCTGATGGGAGCATGGCGCACCAATTGAGAGTGATTTGACATCTAGAACCTGACATTTTGTAACGTCCCACTGCTCTATATGACAAAAATATTTCATAGTAATCATGACACAAAACAAATAAAAGCCAGACAAGAATTGTAGACATAGAAAAAATTTTAATGTACTGCTTACTTTTAACTATGCCAAGAAAAGCGTTTAAAACTTTAAATTTAAATAAATATTATAGGACAAAAAGGGGAAAGGGCCAATTAGTTATTCACTAGTTTTTTTTTTTTCATCTTTATTATTCAGATTATTACAGTTGTTCCTCTTTTTTCTCCTCATAGCTCCCCCTCCTCCCAGTTCCCACCCCACCCTCTGCCCTTACCCCCATCCCCACTGTCCTCCTCCATAGGTGTATGATTATTGTCCAGTCTCTTTCCACATCCCCAACACCCTTTTCCTTCCAAAAATTGTTAGTCCACTCCCTTTCTATGCCTCTGATTCTATTCTATTCACCAGTTTACTCTGTTTATCAGATTTTTTATTCACTTGATTTTTAGATTCACTTGTTGATAGATACGTATTTGTTGTTCATAATTTTTATCTTTCCTTTTTCTTCTTCCTCTTCTCAAAGGATACCTTTCAGCATTTCATATAATACTGGTTGGGTGGTGATGAACTCCTTTAGCTTTTTTTTTTGGTCTGTGAAGCTCTTTATCTGACCTTCAATCCTGAATAATAGCCTTGCTGGGTAAAGTAATCTTGGTTGTAGGTTCTTGCTATTCATCACTTTGAATATTTCTTGCCACTCCGTTCTGGCCTGTAAAGTTTCTGTTGAGAAATCAGCTGACAGTCGTATGGGTTCCCCCTTGTAGGTAACTGACTGCTTTTCTCTTGCAGCTTTTAAGATTCTCTCCTTGTCTTTTGCTCTTGGCATTTTAATTATGATGTGTCTTGGTGTAGTCCTCTTTGGATTCCTTTTGTTTGGGATTCTCTGCGCTTCCTGGACTTGTAAGTCCACTTCTTTTACCAAGTAGGGGAAGTTTTCTGTCATTATTTCTTCAAATAGGTTTTCAATATCTTGCTCTCTCTCTTCTTCTGGCACCCCTATAATTCTGATGTTAGTACGCTTGAAGTTGTCCCAGAGGCTCCTTACACTATCTTCATATTTTTGGATTCTTTTTTCTTTTTGCTTATCCATTTGGGTGTTTTTTGCTTCTTCGTATTTCAATTCTTTGACTTGATTCTTGCATTCCTCTAGTCTGTTGTTGGATCTCTGTATAATATTCTTTATTTTAGTCAGTGTATACTTAGATTTATTGAAGGGCTCACTAAGTTTATCAGCGGTTTCTAGAAAATTTTTGAAAAACCTTATAACCGTGGTTTTGAACTCTATATCCTGTCATTTGCTTTCCTCCTTTTCTGTCATTTGTGATCTGTTTCTTTGTCTCCACATTTTGGCTGCTTCCCTGGGTTGATAGAGTGGCTTTCTGTGTTAGGTGATCACTGAGAGAAATTGACCTCTAAGCCACTTGGCTATGAGAATCAGCTTTGTCTACAGTGGGAGAACTTCTGTGCTGGAGACACCCTTATGGGGGAAGAGTTGTTTCAGTGGTGCTTTGGTGCTCACTGAGTCTGCCCCCTGGGCGTGTCCCTTATGAATCTGAGGAGTTGTATTTAGGATCGTACCACTCTGACCACTGGGTAGGCTGGCTCTTGTATCTCCAAGGGGTTGCTATTTTAGCCTTTGCCTGAGGCTACTCAGCCTTTTATATGCAAAAGCCTCTGCATGCAGCTTGGGTGGGGTGGGGTGGGGTCGGTTTCGGTCTCGGGGAGGCTCAGGGCAGAGCAACCAGCTATGGCTCAGGGCAGAGCAACCAGCTATGGCTGCTTCTCAGCCCTGTCCTAAGAGGCACTGGGTCTCAAGCCAATCTGGAGTTCCTCCCAGTGTCAGACGGTGCCAGACAGTCCAGCTTCTCCCCGTACGGTTCTGAGTCCCCAGAAACTCTCCTGGAACTGGAGTTCAGAGCCATCAGGAGCTTGTCCCTCCCTGTGGTACGAGATGCTTCCAGCCCTTTCCGCAAGCCCCTTCGCTGCGCATGCCTCCGTACCTCTGCACTTTATTTCCACACCTCCTCTGAGTCTCAGTCTCTTTCTAGTTGTAGAATTTCCACTCAGCCAGCCTTCCTGTGGGTCTGGGTAGTGTCCGTTTTTTCTTTTCGTTGTGGTTTTGAAATGGTTGTGCACGGCCGCAATTCCGGTGTTCACCTACGCCGCCATCTTGGTTTCTCAATCTCACTAGTTTTTAAATATACCTAGTAATTTGAATTTTGATGCATTGGTTACAATTCAATATAATTATATTTTATGAAAGTCATTGTCCGGTAACTAATTTACAAATTTTAATAAAACCAAAATGTCTGTAAGAGGTACAATTTAGGTATTATTAAACAGGGCAACTTATGTGACTTTGTATTGTCTTGATTTTTAATAGTTCTAAAGAAATTATTTTTAAATAATAGATTTTAGTTTTAAATACATATTCAAATCCAGTAAAATATTTCATGCAAAGCTAAAATTTGTCTTTACTAGCAAAAATCTTGTACTTGCCTTTTGCACTCAGTTTTAAATTTTAAATACTAATAAAAAGTCCAAGTAGTCACATTGAATAATAGAATTAAAGAAACACAAGTTTTCTTTCTTCATCCTAACACTAACTCCACTATCACTATTTATTTCTAACACATCCATCATTTAAACTCAGGGACTTGTCACACCCCAAGGATAGCATATGCATTACACCGAATGCAAATTGGGACAATTCTGAACCAAAGGAACTTTCTCCTGAAATGAACACGTTGTAGAGTCCATGTGTATTGGGGGTCAACCGTATAACCAGGAATTCTTTAAAATAACTTGCATGTAGAATACTATGTTTACTAAAGAATAAGTAATAACAACAGCCTAATTAAATGACTTAAACTCAATAGTAATCCCAACAATTGTTAGAACTTAGATCACAAAATATCTAAGTTTTTTCCAGAGAGTAATTTTTCACTGACATTGTTTAGAATTATTGGCAAATGGTGACGATAAAAAGTAGACCCACTTTTGGTAAGTTTTATAGTTGTTTGTGGATTCTCTGCAGATTCACCCCTTACTTGAGCACTGTTATTGACGTGCTCAACAACAGGGTAGCTCTGGTTTAAGAGTTCTTAAGGGAAGGCCCATGCCTTGTTCTTGTTTTATAACATTCAGCCCAGTGCCTAGCATGTGGTGGGTATTCAACAAGTATGACATCATTAAATTAAACTTGGGAGGCTTATGTTCCATATTTGCAGGTCTGGGCTCCCCCAAATCACAATATTCTAAAGGCAGCAAAGCTCACAGACAGACCTGCATTTTATGTATGGCTTAGTCAGATGCACAAGTATAGTATGGCATTCTGTTCGTTTCTAAAGCAGAGAGTATAATGGGTTGGTGAGTCATTTCGTTTGTGTGTGTTTAACCTTTTTAAGAAACTGACAAACCCATTATCAATAGTGGCTTTATCATTTTGCATTCTCACCTGCTCTGCATGAGAATTCCAGTTGCTCTGTATCCTTGACAGCACTTGGTATTGTCAGTGTTTTTCTTTTAGCCATTATAATAGTGGTAACTCATTATGCTTTTAATTGGCATTTCCCTAATGATTAATGTTGTTGAACAACTTTTATGTGCTCATTTATCTAGGTATCCTCTTTGGTGAAGTGCCTATTCAATTATTGTACACATTTTTCTCCATTGGGTTGTTTGTTTTCTGTTGTGCTTTGAGAGTTCTAATAAATCCTTGACCTGAAAAAAAAAATTAAGCAGAGAGTATGTTTATGGGGCAGTGTACTTCTTCTAGGAGAGGGCCAAAATCATGCTAGAAATATGGTGGCCAGAGAAACAACACAGCACTGTCTCTGCCATAAGGAAATTGGGCTTAAGGAAGGAATCCCACTTTAATGCCAGTCTTAAGATGCTGCAGCAGGGACCCAGTTGTTCACAAAGTGAGATGCAAAGCTGTTGCTATTGAAATAAAATGGGAAAAACCCTACCCTCAGGCTGATGCCCTGTTTCAATCTAAAAGAGGACAACTATGCACATCCCATTCTTTCTAGGCTCTCTGGCCGGCTTCCTTTTGCTTTTTAGTAGGTCTGCGAGAAAAAGCAAACTTTGGAATAAAGATGCTCTACATTGAATATTTGTGTTCCCCAAAAATGCGCTGAATCCTAATGCCCACTGTAATGGTATTAGGAGGTAGAGCCTTTGGGAGGTGCTCAGGTCACACTGGTGTGAAGCTCGCGTGAAAGGAACTAGGGCCTTATATAAAAGAGGCTCCAGAGAGATCCCTTGTCCCTTCCACCATGTAAGGGCACAGCCAGAAGATACCATCCAAGAGCCAGAAACCACCAGACACTGAATTTGCCAGCAACTTGATCTTAAACACATCCAGCCTCCCAAACTGTAGACAATAAATTTCACTGTTTATAAGCCACCCAGCCTGAGTATTTTGTGAGGGAAACCCAAGTGAACTGAGACACAAAAAGAGCAGTAAGGCTTCCATGCAAGCCTCCCTAAATTCCATATCACTAACCAAAAGTTAAGAATAACAGAGCCCAGGTAGCTTGGCTCAGTGGTTGAGCTTCAACCTACAAACCAGGAGGTCACAGCTAGATTCCTGGTCAGGGCACATGCCCAGCATGCGGGCTCCATCCCCAGTGGGAGGCATGAAAAAGGCAGCCGATCAATGATTCTCTCTCATCATTAATGTTTCTATCTATCTCTCCCTCTGCCTTTCTCTCTGAAATTGATAAAAACATGTTTTTTTAAAAAATAATAATAGGGAGAACCAAGATGGCGGCATAAGGTATATACCTGAATGCGCAGCCTCCCACAAACATTAAAAAATACAACAATAAACCTAAACAGCCATACTCCAGAACCAAGGGAGTGGAAGCTTTACAACTAGAAGGCAAGAGAAGGAGTGCATTGAGACTGAGTAGAAGTTCTCAGCACCAAAACAGAGAGGTATGGACACACGCGAAAGGGCTGCAGCGGCGGCGCGAAAGGGTGGAGGCGGCTTGGAAGGGTTTACAAGCTCTGGGGTTGCACTGAATGCTTTGTGGGTGGTCTGGCAACGGGGCAGAAGACAACAGTGGCATTCTAGCAGAACTATTTGCAGCAATCACGGACGCAGAGCTCCGAGACTCAGGGACTCAGGGGCGCGCAGACGCCAGGGCATGAAATAGCACCGCGCGGAGCTGGCTAAGGGGCAGCCATCATGGGTTGCTCCACCCCAGTGACTCTAAGACCCCACCCCAAGCTGTGCGTCTGCCTGCCTGCAGCCAAATTAACAGACTGCAGCTAGGAAAGAAAACACCACTCTATCAACACAAGGAAGCAACCAAAATGTGAGCTAGGACAGAAAACACCACTCTATCAACACAAGGAAGCAACCAAAATGTGGAGACAAAGAAAGAGATCACAAATGACAGAAACAGAGGAAAGCAAAAGACTGGATATAGAGTTCAAAACCACAGTTATAAAGCTACTCAAGAATCTTCTACGAACCTTTGAGGAACTAAGTGAGATCTTCAAGGAACTTAATGAGAATACCAAAAAAATAGAAAAGGACCAATCAGAAATTAAGCAAACACTGACTGAAATAAAGAATATATACAGAGATCCAACAGCAGACTAGAGGATCACAAGAATCAAGTCAAAGATATGAAATACCAGGAAGCAAAAAACAGGCAACCAGAAAAGCAAAAAGAAAAAAAGAATCCAAAAATACGAAGATAGTGTAAGGAGCCTCTGGGACAACTTTAAGTGTACCAACATCAGAATTATATGGGTGCCAGAAGAAGAGAGAGAGCAAGATATTGAAAACCTATGTGAAGAAATAATGACAGAAAACTTTCCATACCTGGTAAAAGAAATGGACTTACAAGTCCAGGAAGCACAGAGAATCCCAAACAAAAGGAATCCAAGGAGGACCATACCAAGACACATCATAATTAAAATGCCAAGGGCAAAAGACAAAGAGAGAGTCTTAAAAGCAGCAAGAGAAAAACAGTTAATTACCTACAAGGGGCACCCATACGACTGTCAGCTGATTTTTCAACAGAAACTATGCAGGCCAGAAGGGAGTGGCAAGAAATATTCAAAGTAATGAATAGCAAGAACCTACAACCAAGATTACTCTACCCAGAAAAGCTATCATGTAAAATTGATGGTCAGATAAAGAGCTTCACAGACAAGAAAAAGCTAAAGGAGTTCATCACCACCAACCCAGGATTATTTGAAATGTTGAAGGGCATTCTTTAAGAAGAGAAAGAAGAAGAAACAGGTAAAGATAAAAATTATGGACAACAAAGGGATAACAAATACCTATCAACCAGTGAATATAACAATTAAGTCAATAGAAATATCTGATGAACAGAATAAACTGGTGAATAGAATAGAAGTAAGGGCATAGAAAGGGAATGGACTGACAATTCTCAGGGGAAGGGGGTGTGAGGGGTATGGGAAGAGACTGGACAAAAATCTTACATCTATGGACGAAGACAGTGGTGGGGGTAAGGGCACGGGGTGGAGGGGGGAACCAGGTGGAGGGAAACTATGGGGGTTTAAAAAAAAGGAACATCTGTAATAATCTGAACAATAAAGATTTATTTAAAATAACAATAATAATAGAATCCTTGACAATAGGCTCCGCTCCGTTGCTTTCAAATTTATGATTTTATTTCCATTTTTCACAATGCAAATACTCCTCTGATTTTTCAGGGTTAATTGAACAATTTGGAAGAGAATATGCCCACCATTTCAAATATATCCAATGTTTTCCCCAAATATTTCTATTCTTCATTTTTACCTGATTTGCACATCATTTTCTCCTGAGCAGATAGCATGCTGTGTGCCAGCTGGACCTGGACTATAGTAGGTTTGTTTCCAAAGTAGGTTCATGTCTAATGCACTGATAAAACACCAAAGAAAATTGACCAGAAGAAGGTTTTCTAGGAATATGAAATAAAACAATCCATATCTGAATTGTCATTTTATACATGTTTACAGTGTCAAATGCAGATTTGCTTACGTCTACAATTTTTCAACCTAGTATTCCCATACCTCCATGCCCTTACTTACTAACTCCTATAAGAAAAGAAGGAAGAGAAGGGAGGGAGGGAGGAAGGGAAAGAAGGGGAAAGTGAGTTAATTTGGAGGGAGGGGGAATGTTTTAAATAAGACCAAGTCATCCTAGTTGAATCCCCCAATCTTTACAGCATGTTATAAACATCATTAACTGCTTTGTGATTAATAATGTAAGAACTTTCCTTTAGTTGACAACACAAAATACTCCAAGTATTGTCAACGAGTCACTTTTAAGTTACTTGCTACCCAGCTCCTAGAAAAAATCCTGCTGTTAAACGTTATATAAACAAGCAAACAACAACAAAAAATCATCTGAAGTCCACACAGAGATCTCCTTCTCTTGTTCTATCCTTCAACCTCTGAGAACTCTATTATGTAAGAGCTTCACAGACTTGCTCTCCTCGAGCTGTGGCTTCACAATAAGGAAAATCCACCCCCACAGCTGTTAGTAAAATCGTGTTGTGGGAAAGGGCATGGTCCCCTGTCATGGGTGGGCCCTCTGCCTGTGCAGTAGTCTCCTGAGTGGTTTGCTCTGAATCCAAGGGAAAGAAAAGCTTTGCTTCATCTGGGGGATGGATTCTGGGGAATTTATGCTGGGAAGTGGGTTGATGAGGACAATGAGAAGTCTGATTCCACTTCTCATCTTTGATGGCTGACAGCTTGTAAGACAATCCTGTCCCTCTGCCCCTTGTGCCCACATCAGGACAAGCTGATAACAAAGTCCCTTCTTTGGTGCATGAAGGAGATTCAAACCACACAAGTCCCCCATGCCCTAACCACGATAGAAAGCCCAGGCCACCCTCCTTTCCTTGTCTCTCTCAGGCCACTCCTGCCCAGCTCTTCCCCAAAGACCTCATTCACAGGAGTTGCAAACCTTTCCATATCCTCCATCAGTCTTGACATTCCAAACAAGTTTCAGGTCAGGGTCTCTCCTTCTTTCTTACAGGAGAACTAGGTCATGTCTCCCTTTTGATCTAGGCTAATGTGAACACCAAGTGGTTACAGCAGGCCAGCGTGGTCTGTAAATTGTGGACACCTCCATGGTTACTGAAATGAACTCCCAGACCCAGCTGGAGGCCCCTTTCATGCTCTCCTAACATGAACACTCCTTTGTCCCAGGGGCACTTGTCTGTGTGGCTCACAACTAGACTATAAGCTCTCCAAGGGCAGGTATCTACCCATCATGTTCACCATAATATTCCCAGTACCTGGCACTTAGCAAATGTTTGATCAATGAATAACTGAGAGAATAAAATTTAGGTAGTAGTTTGTATAAAAGCAGGGCAAAGATGAATGTGCCACACCCTCACAAAAAAGATGAATGTGCCACACCATCTCAGAAAAAGAGAAATACCCAACAGAAACCCTACCTATGGCATTCTAATATAGTTAAGCAGCCAGTGTGGCTTATAATTGCTCAGGCCCTAAACCACCACAGCCACCTGCATTGACATACTGGAGCAAATCACAATTTACTTCCCAAAAGTTAAACTTCATTAAGTATTAGTTTAATTTAATGTTTTCCAGATTAATTTAAGATTAATTTATATCCAGCTATTTGCACAGCCCAAACAGTATCTCTCCTTTCTGTCATTTCTATCAGCCCGCAGACAGCAGAAAAAGAGGAAATGTATGGTTAAGAAGCTCTATGATAGAGTAAGTAGGGGGAGATTTAATTAAACTATTACATATCTTTTCCTCGAATGTGAAAAAAACTCATAAATTTGCCAGTGAGCAGAGTGGTATGCATATCAGAAAGCTTGATAAACAAATCTTTGCAGATATGACAGTGGTGCTTACAAAATGACTGGAGCTGAAAATCTGATACTGTGTTTAACCCTACATTTTCTGCCTGTCTAATAATGTGTATTTATGCCAAAAGACTCTTTTATCTCTTGTTGATAGAATTTGTTTTCAAAAGGAATGAGAAAAAAGGAAAGACTGCTCATTAATATTCAGTGAGTCTCCTTTTGTGCATGACTGTCTTTCCCAGAATCAGAGGATCTTAGAGCTTAAAAGAAACCTGGGGAAAATCTAGTCCCGTGGAATTTGCACCTTTAAACAAGGTGCCCTCCGTCAAATGACATCTTATGTGGAAATCAGTGTTTAAAACAGATCAAAGCAAACTGTTGTGAAATTGGGGGTGGGCATCTGAGTCTTCCCCCAAACCCCTCCTCATTCTGAGGAGCTTCATCTTCAGGCCCAGAGTTCTGGAAATCCAGTCTGAAAGGAACTAATGTAATCCAACTTCTCCATTTTACAGATGCATAAAACTGAAGTAGGCAGGGCAACGAGGTTCGTCAAATTGTGCTGATAAACTATAACAAATCCAAGCTATATGCCGCCCCCCACCCGCCGACACACTGCTCTTCTGATCACCCCGCACAGCACCCAGAGTTCCTTGTCCACATGGACAATGACTGTCCAGGTCTGGGAGAGAGTCTAACCAGAGGGAAATGGTCACAAAATATAAATCTGTGAGCAGAACGACTGAGCCTGTATGTGATGAGATTGTCTGCTGGTGAAGCAGTTTTAATTACTAATACCTGCAAATGGTTTTGTTAAAAAGAAGCAACAGGCCCAAAATGGCTAAGCCCAGGACACCAAAACGTAATGCCTGACCTGAAAGCAGTTCCAACCTTCCCAGAAAGGTAATCCGATCCAGCCGATCCGGAATTTGCTGGTCAGCACCAGTGAGGTAATCATCCTAATATAGAGACCTTATCCCCTCAAAAGGAAGTGACCTTGCCCAAAATAATGTTTTTGTTTGTTTGTTTATGACTTCGTTGTCCCTTCCTGTCTCTAGAAGTCTTTCCCTTTCTGTACCACTCAGGAGCTCCTTTTTTCTTGTTAGATGGGATGCTGGCAGATTCATAAATCATAAAGCAAATTAAATCTTTAAATTTTACTCGATTCATTTTGTTTTTTAACAGATTTCGTGGCAGCAGTGAGACCAAAGGAGACTTCCTATGGCTCTGGGGACAATGAGAAACTCGGGCGTGGTACAAGGGAACTTCTTTTTAGTTTCCATCTTTCTCATTTCTTAAGGTCATGGGTCAGTTCCCTCTCGGTTCTGAGCTCCGCTTTCTTTTTATTGAACTCCCAATCTAGTTGGCTTTCCAGTTCAGGGCTTAACAGGTCAGCCTGAGCTGGCAGAGATTCCATCTGGAACAAGTACCTAGTCCTTGGTTTGTCTGCTATTCCCCAGTTGTATGGAACCCCTTCCCCAATTCTGGTCCCTAACTAACCAGAGTCTCTTGGTTTGATCCACACTGGGAATTTCTGGTGGTGCTCACAGACTTCTCTTGGCCTTCTCGGTCCACAGTAATATCTTTTGGTTACTGTTGGTGTATTAAAGTGCACGTGTCTGTCTGTCTTGCTTTCTACTCTATAAAAGCGAAATATTAAAATTAACCGTTTCTCTGAGACAGGGTAAGCCACGCCCACCAGCCAATCAGAGCGGCTGTATGCAAATTAGCCCAGCCAACATGGTGGCCACCATTCACGGACCTGAGTAAAGGGCAGTTTCCATTGCAGCAGGAGCGAAAGTGAAGCTGTGCCTGCTCAGCTCAGCTCCGCTTAAAATGCCTCTAGCGAAACACAGATTTGAAACAATATAACGATCATAGAATCCTCCGGAGCTGAAGGAAAGAGCAGCCCGGGCCTCAGTAAAAGTAACAATTATTTCATTATAGACGCTGCGAGGTGAAGCAAAGAGGAGGCTTCAGTTAAAAGGCCACCTTAAAGGAACAGTGTATCAATTATAGAAGATAACCCCAGGCCTTAAAGGAACAGTATCAATTACAGGAGATAAACTCCAAAAACGTGCGTCCAGCCAGCCTTGCTGGGATGTTGGGTCAATGGGAGCTGTGGGCAGCCTTAAAGCCTCTCACCCAGCCTGGTCAGGCACGCCAGCAGGTGGGACATCCCCCAAGGGGTCCCAGACTGCGAGAGGGCACAGGCCGGGCTGAGGGACCTCCCGAGTGCACAGAGCGGCTGCAGGACGGGACAGCGCAGGACCCAGGACCCGTGAGTGGGAAAGAGGTGGCAGGGTTGGAGGGCACCGTGAAGCGGGTAAGAGGGGGCAGGGGGTCGGCGGCCTGCTTGGTGGACTTCCCAGGCCCTTTGCGGGGCATCGGGGAGCAGGTAGGAGGTGGCAGGGGGTGGGTGGCCTGCTTGGCAGCTGTCCAGGCCCTTGGAGGGGCATCGGGGAGCGGGAA
>PVJC01022370.1:0-27404 GCA_004026665.1 Murina feae | reverse complement strand
CTTCTAACAAGGAAATACAGCCAGGGAGGTAGAGAGTCTGATGACGGGTGGGGGAGCCATGCCCCAGTGTTTTCCAAACTTACGTACACATTAGAATCAGTGGCTGAGCATCGACCTGTGAACCAGGAGGTCCCCATTCGATTCCTGGTTGCGGGCTCGATCCCCAGTGTGGGGCGTGCAGGAGGCAGCCGATCGATGATTCTCGCTCATCATTGATGTTTCTATCTCTCCCTCTCCCTTCCTCTCTGAAATCAATAAAAAATAAGTAAAATAAAAAAATACTGATGCCTGGTTCCCACTCCAGTATCCCCAGGGCCACCGTCTGAGCAAGGGAACCCAGGATGTGGAATCACACAAAGACCAGTCAGGGTTTGCCTAAAGGCACGGAGGGGATCCCGAGTGACGGAGGACGCAGGGAATCAAAGGGAGGAAACAGAACATGTCCCGGGTAGGGTTCCCATGGAAGCAGACTCCAAGATGCTTGGCACGCAGCATGTGCAGGGGAGGGCTGCTGGAGCCCACGCTTAGGCAAGGAGAGTGAGAAACTGGATCAGGCTGAAGGAGAAGAGCTCAGCTGGCCCCGCCAGCAGCTATACAGCCACAGTGGTCCTGGCTTGTGTCACATGGAGGCGAGGGGGCCACGTCTATACAGCCTGTGTAGACCTGTCCTTGGACACATGCCACCCTAGAAAGGTTTGATCCTGGGAGAGTGGACCCGCTTCATTGGAGGCAATGTGCAAGGGGACTGCCAGGGGGCTGTCTGCCAACAAGTCCCTCAGCAACTGGGGAAGCACACCCTTCATTTCTCAAGAGGGTTCTGAGAGGCACACCATAGTTAGTGCCCATGATTGTTTTTTTTTAAGTTTGGAAACAACATTTTATTAAGTGCTACAGGGAACACAAAATTAAAACCCCTGGTATAAGAATTCCTCTTGCCCTGACTGGTTTGGCTCAGTGGATAGAGTGTGGGTCTGCAGACTGAAGGGTCCCAGGTTCGATTCTGGTCAAGGGCATGTATCTTGGATGTGGGAACATCCCCAGTGGGGAGTGTGCAGGAGGCAGCTGATCGATGTTTCTCTCTCACCGATGTTTCTAACTCTCTATCCCTCTCCCTTCCTCTCTGTAAGAAATCAATAAAATATATTTAAAAAAAAAGAATTCCTCTTACAGGAAAAGCTTTGTTCAGGAAGATAGCTTCTCATTAATGAAACTGAGTACAAAAACAAGGGTGAGTAAAGAATATCATATTTGAAATGCACGGAGACAGGTGTGGCACTGAGAGGGAGGGGTGCAGAAGAATATAGAGGTAAAGATGAGAAAAAATATATGATTAAATAGCTTTGGGGGAAAAGATTCATAGTGGGGACATTTGATATTCAATTTCAATTTTTTACACTGTTGTTATATAAAACCACCCTGTCCATTTTCTCCATAAAAAACATATAGGAATGTTTGGAGATTTTGCTTTGTTTTGTGTGTGTGTGTGTGTGTGTGTGTTTTCTTTGTTTTGTTTTGTTTTGTTGTTTTTTTTGTCATACTCTGTTTCTGATGTCTTGCGGAAATAATAAAGATTCAACAGTAATGTTGGTGCAAAGGGAAATGGCAGGTTGAAATATAAGTAACAGAGATCTTAAGGACACTCAAACCCAGGAGTTACCTAAACGTGCCATTCTTTTATGACCCCTGCAACTAGCTCCCAGGCGGAAGGGCCTTCGTGCTTGCCCTGGTGGCCGAGAGGAAAATGGAGGGAAACTCAGTAGGTCCTGGTATAAAACTGGACTAGCGAGAGAGGAAGCCCAAGAAATAAAGGGTTTGAGAAATTCCGGACTAGGCCGAAACTGTTTTATCAGTTTCCGTAGCGTTAATATCAGCCTCCTATCTCAAGTTTTTTTCCAGGCCAGAGAGAATAAAAAGATGGAGGAGATAGGAAAGAAAAATGTATAATTGATGCAAGCATGAGTGAGGGATAGTTTGTTCTGTTTGTTAGAAGGAGTTGGTACGGAGCCAGCTTCGTGGAAGCAGGAATGCTGTGTTGTTCAGTGAAGGGAGAAGGTTCTGGGGGCTGGAGGTCCTGCATTAGTATCCCAGAATTCATTGCCAGTTATGAATGCCGTGTCCACGTATGAACCACACCCTGTCAGCATTGGCACCCTCCTGTACGCTGGGCATACTAATGAGTGTCGTGGATTTAATTTAAAAGACTACTATGAGAGACAAAAGGGAAAGGTATCTGAGAGGTTTTTTGTGTCATGTAAATGTATATAAATATTAATTTTGATCTTTTAACCTTGGCTGCTGATTATCACAGCAGTTGTTCATTATGAATGAGCCTATGAACTGAGTCTGTAACTTCAGCTCAGCTCTCCATGGTCAAGGAGAGGTGAAATTAAAACCATAAAACTAAAAATACCTGACCTTCCCTGGGTGATCTCTTTTCTACCAATATTATGGTTGGGTTTCTAGTGCAGCAGGATAATATAATCATCCAGATAAATCAAAGAGTTCAGGTCTTAGGGAGAGCTCTTTGAACAGGTTATGTTAAATTTAATACTTTAAATAGGAACTTCAAAAAATGTTTTTTAATGCTTATGAGACAAATCTTGTGGTGTAAGAAGCTTTCATAGTAGTTATATGTCAATTATATCTCAACTAGAGGCCCTGTGCACGGATTCGTGCACTGGTGGGAGGGCGTGGCCTGCGGGGATCGGACTGCTGTGGGAGCACCACTCATCCCATTCAGCCAAGCAGTGCTCCCACTGTGGGAGTGCACTGACCACCAGGGGGAGGCCTCTATGTTGAGCATCTGCCCCCTGGTGCTTCATAGCGACTGTGGTCAGTGTGCTTCATAGCGACTGGTCAACCGGTCATTTTGGTCGTTCCGCCTTTCGGTTGCTGGGTTTTTATTATATAGGATAAATACGGAAATTAAGTCAATTACATTAGAATAAAATAAAATGGTTCTCATATAGTCCTGTGGTCAATAGGCAAAGAATGCACATCTGTGTGACTATTTTAATGTTAACAGATGGCTCAGCACTCGATGTGATTATGTCTGATCTAGTAACTGCATTATGAAAATGGTGGTGTGGCCCTTTAAGGGAGATGCTGGGTTAGGAAACAACTGATCAGTAGGGTGAGAAAGCAATATCATGCGAACACTGCATAGGGCCCTGAAAGAAGACCCAACAGTTTCAAACTGACAGCAGACAGCTCCCGGCAGGAAGGGAATCTATGCCTCCAGTGCAGTAATGGAACCTGCCCTTGCTTGAAAGGGAATCTGTACATCGAAGCACAAGTGGCACTCAGACTGCTCGCAAGGTCATGGCAGAGGCACCCGCCGCAGCCCGCTGCCTCGCTTCGCACACAGAGACCGAGACGGCAGACGAAAGCAGACCTGGCATGGATGGAAGTAAGTAGACCTGACCCTGTGCATGTGTGTGTGTGTGTGTGTGAGCGGACCTGGTGGGTGGTGTGTGACATGGTGTGTGTAGAGGAATCGCAATCTTTTGGGTATAGTTTATCTTACCTTGTGTTTATTAAAATGAAAAGGGCCAAGGCAGTCAGTCATTGTCCCAGCCTTCCGCGATTGTGTGAGGGATAGTTTGTGCACAGCAGCTGACAGTCTCCCCTTCCTCTTTCATTTACTTGATCTCGGAGCAACTCTCACATGATGCCAGACGGGCCGAGCCCTCCTGTCAAAGCTCCCTGCAGCTATGGGCACGGGCGCGTGCAGGGTGACCAGGAAGTGAGCAGTTCTGGTAAATTCTCACCAGTTTTGAAACGCTTAGTTAAGAATACCCGCAAGTGCCCTGACCGGTGTGGCTCAGTGGATAGAGCGTCGGCCTGCGGACTGAGGGGTCCTAGGTTCGATTCCGGTCAAGGGCATGTGCCTTGGTTGCGGGCATGTCCCCAGTGGGAGGTGTGCAGGAGGCAGCTGATTGATGTTTCTCTCGCATCGATGTTTCTGGCTCTCTGTCCGTCTCTCTTCCAATCAGGATCAGATGCAAATTAACCCAACTAAGATGTCTGTGGCCATGGAGCTTGAGTGAGCAGGAGACTTGCATTGTCGCTGGCAACGGAGGAAGCCAAGCTTCCCGCCCTGCCATCCCTGAGCTCGGCTCAAGGCTACAAAGTTCCAATTATAGAAGATAAATAAATCCCAGGTACCTGCTTTCAGCCAGCTTGGCCTCCGCTCAAGGAGAGCCTGAGAGCCTGGGTTGCCAAGGGCAACGTGACCTGGGCTCTGCTTAAGGGTACAAAGTTTCGCCCTGACCGGTTTGGCTCGGTGGATAGAGCGCTGGCCTGCGGACTGAAGGGTCCCAGGTTTGATTCCAGTCAAGGGCATGTACTCTGGTTGCCAGCGCATCTCCAGTGGGAGATGTGCAGGAGGCAGCTGATCGATGTGTCTCTCTCAGAGATGTTTCTAACTCTCTGTCCCTCTCCCTTCCTCTCTGTAAAAAATCAATAAAATATATTTTAAAAAAACCCACAAAAAAAAGGGTACAAAGTTTCAATTATTTAAGTTAAATAAACCCCAGGTACCTGCTTCCAGCTCAAGGGCACGGCCAGCTTGAAAATGGCCATGAGCCCCTCACCCAGGCTGGCCAGGCACCCAGCAGGGACCCCTACCTGAAGGGGTTGTGGCCAGCCTGCAAACGGCCATCAGCCCCTCACCCAGGCTGGCCAGGCACCCCAGTGGGACCCCCACCTTTATATGGGACACCATTCAGGGCAAACCAGCCAGCCCCCACCCATGTACCAGGTCTCTATCCTATATAATAAAAGGGTAATATGCAAATTGACCCTAACAGCAGAACCACTGGGAATAACGGTCACTATGACACACACTAACCACCAGGGGACAGATGCTCAATGCAGGAGCTGCCCCCTGGTGGTCAGTGCGCTCCCACAGGGGAAGCCATGCTCAGCCACAAGCCAGGCTGACAGCTGCCAGTACTGTGCTGAGGATGTCTGACTGCAGGTTAGGCCTGTTCCCCGCTGGCAAGCGAACATCCCCCGAGAGCTCCTGGGATGCCAGAGGGATGTCTGACTGCCAGCTTAGGCCCGATCCCCTGGGAAGCAGGCCTAAGCCAGCAGGTGGACATTCCTCAAGGGTCCCAGACTGTGAGAGGGCACAGGCCAGGCTGAGGAACCTCCCTCCCCTGAGTGCACAAATTTTTGTGCACTGGACCTGTGCACAAAAAAAATCAATCAATTTATTGATTTTTTACAGAGAGGAAGGGAGATGGATAGAGAGATAGAAACATCAATAAGAGAGAAGCATTGATCAGCTGCCTCTTGCACACTCCCTACTGGGGATGTGCCCGCAACCAAGGTACATGCCCTTGACCGGAATTGAACCCGGGACCCTTCAGTCCACAGGCCGACAGTCTATCCACCAAACCAAACCGGCTAGGGCCAAAGATATATTTTTGATTAAAAATAATATTCCCTTTATATAAAACTGATATTAGATACAGAAGAAAATGCATTTTTGGGTAAGAAGTTTCTTTGACATTGTCACCAGTTGCTTTCCCATTTAAAGGTTTTGTTAATAAGAGAAATAGATGAGGTTTATGATGCGGGCTTTCATTTTCTCTCTACAAAAATCCAGGCCCACACCGAGCTTCCACTTTGACCCTGGTGTCATTAACACCATGATCTCATCAATTCATTTATCATCCCTGTCTTTTGAGCGAATGAGCATGAGCCACATTACATCAGAGAAGTGTCAGCGTTGACAATTCATATTTTAGGGCTACAACCACAAATGAATTTATGTGCTTGCGTTTATAGCCATGTTACCATATAGTGCTGTGTATTTATAAAAGAGAAAAAGAGGAAATATATTATGTAATTTGCTATAAAATATGATTCCAAAGGGGCCAATAGTGTTGATATCTCTGGACAATGAGAGTAGGACTCAGTAGGCATGTTTGCAAACAACAGCCAGTTCTAGCTTTCCCTTAAATAAAGCTCTAGATTTATGTGAATGATATCTGATTGACCATTGATAAATATTAAATACTAGAGGCCCGTGCACAAAAATTTGTGCACTTGGCGGGGGAGGGGGGGCGGGGCGGGGCGAGGCGGGCGTCCCTCAGCCAGGCCTGTTTCCTCTCACAGTTTGGGAACCCTCAGGGGATGTCAACCTGCAGGCTTAGGCCCACTCCCCGGGGGACTAGGTCTAAGCTGGCAGTCAGACATCCCTCTGGCAGCCCAGGAGCCCTCGGGAGGATGTCCACTTGCCAGCGGAGAGCAGGCCTAAGCTGCAGATGGACATCCTTAGTGCTGCTGAGGGGGCAGGAGAGGCTCCCACCACCACCGCTGTACTGGCAGCTGTCGGCCTGGCTTGTGGCTGAGCAGAGCTCCCCCTGTGGGAGTGCACTGACCACCATGGGCAACTCCTGCATTGAGCATCTGCCCCTTGGTGGTCAGTGTGTGTCATAGTGACCAGTCATTCCCAGTTGTTCTGCTACTAGGGTCAATTTGCATATTACCCTCTTATTATATAGGATAAACCGATGGACCTAATATTTTAATGATCTATCCCTTTCAAAAGTCGAAACTTCCTGTAATTAATTTGAGGATTAACATCAAGACATCTTTTGTTGCCCTCATGGCTCCTCCACCTTATGAGTGCTTTATCGCAGGGGCAGCTATGTTTGTGCACCGTTCGTTCAGTCTTCAGACCAGAATGGAGGGGGCTCATACCAGTTTGCCTCCCAAAACACGTCATCACTGCAAACAAGACTTCAGGGCTACCTTGCTCATTTCTCAATAAGGACAATGTAAACATGGGCTCATTCACAAGCCATTGCTGCAGGCACATTGAGAAAAAGAGGGAACTGCCTGCACTGGGACTAACCTGCTACTGCACAGTGACAGAGCGAGAGGAAGAGCAGGGCCCCTCAGGGCAGGAGGCCAGGGCCTCCCTCAGACACACTTTCTTTTCTTAATATATTTGTGCTTATTTCAGAGAGGAAGGGAGAGGGAGAGATAGGAACATCAATGAGAGAAATCACTGACTGGCTGCCTCCTGCACACCCTACACTGGGGATCCAGCCCACAACCCAGGCCTGTGCCCTGACCGGGAATTGAACAGTGACATCCTGGTTCTTAAGTCATTGCTCAACCATTGAACCACACCGGCTGGCACCTCTCACACATTCTTTAGCACCGTCCGCACTTCCACCTGTGGCTCCAAAACAGGCCCAAAACCAGAACGCCTGTCCTCAGCTTGACTCGCTTAAAATGATTTTCTTTAACCTAACCCCCAAAAGCCCTAAGAAATATAACTGGCAACCAGGAAGTCTCGAGGAGATTCAAGGAGGGTTAATTGGCTCCTAATTCCCAAAGAGTTCGGCCTAAGAATTTCTAACAAAAGGAAAAATAAATGTCACCGAAGCATTTTCTTTCTGTGCATGATATCCATCCCCATCAAAAAGGGACAGTGAACGTGTGTCTAGTGAATGTGGCTCCTCTGTCACAACAAGCTCCCAGATAAATGTGCTATTTCAAGAGGTACAGCCATCCGTGCTGTCGGCAGTTCACCTCAACAAACACGCGTCCCCCGTCACTGGGTCAGCTGCACTGATTTCTTAGACTAAGCAGATTGAAATGAAACATGAATCTGATTCTGGTTCTTCGGGGTCAGAGTTGGTGCTGATCTTGAGACAGAGGCCCTGTATGGAGATCAGCACAGGCAATGAGAAGAAGAGACTCAAAGACATTGCCAAACAGCGTGACCTTCAACCTGTTTCCCAGTCCAGTCACAGATGCCTTGAAAGGCCTTTTCTTTGTACTTTTGAGTTTCAGGCTCCAGCAAGAGTATGGATATGTATAAAGGGGTATCAATAATTCAGCAAAGACTTACTCTGTTCGCTAAGGAAGCCGGAGCCAACTTCCTAGTTGCGTTTTTATTGTCATGACTTAAAATAAGATCACTAAACTCTAAATTATCCACTTATTTACCAAAACCTTTTTGACATTAAATTTTGAATTAAAATTTTTTCTGGGAAAAAGTTACTCTCATTCACCTATGAATTTGGTGGAAACTTTAATTTCTGTTTTTTTTTTTAATTATATTTTTGAAGATTATAGACCATGCAATAAATATTTTGATTTCTGAATTCAAGACTGGTGGTTTGTTCATGTTTATATTGAAAACAAATAAAGTGATCCAATGAGACAAGGTAAGTAGATTGGTTCATACCTCGCACAGAAGGCTGAAACCTCACGTAACCAGAAAATTCAAAGAAATGGAATGTCTCGTTCCTTAAATACTGAATAACGGAGGCGCACTTATACTTTAATATCTTCACACATTCATTAAAGGCTACTTATTATGTATACGCCTGATGACCAATCATTGCCAATTTCACTATTTGATGGGGCAACTTGGTTTAGAAGTCATTACAAACAGAAATCCTAACCTTTGGAACTGTGGCTGGAGAAAGATTCCGAGAGCGTTAAAAGATGCTATCAATTCTTAGAATTTTGCTTCAGGAAATTACATTTCAGCTGCTCCCTTATTGTTATTTTTATAAACAAAAAGAAATGGTTATTGCTGGTGTAATTATGGGATGCACTTCAGAGACAGATTGCTGCGCAGGGGAAGGCGGCACTGCATCAATCAGAACTTTAGCACCGGGCCAATTCGACATGTTGGTTCAAGAGCACTTAGGGGCATTGTGCCTCCCAATTGAGCGAGGAACTTCCATTATTGTTCATAATGTTTTCTTACGGAGGCATCTCAGAGAAGGAAGCCGTCTTCCTTTTATTGGTTGCCATTTCCATGTTTCTGAGTGAGTGCCAGCTCTTTGAAGATTAAAGTAAAAATACTGGCTTAAATGTATACTAACAAGATGGTGAGCTGCTCAAGACTATTAATTACAGAGGCTTCCGGTCAAGAGGGCAGAGTGGGTAGATGCGGTCCTCACATCCTCCCACAACCACATCAAAATTACAGCTAAACTATGGAATAACCATCATTCAGAGCCGCCTGAAAGCTGGTTGAACAGAAATCATGCAACTAAGGTTACACAGAAGCAGCCACGTGGAGACTGAAGGAGCAAAGACACACCGGGCTGGTCCCACACCCTTGGGGCGTGGCTAAAAATGGGGGGGGATATCTCAGCTGCAGAGGTTCCCCCTAAGGCGTGAGGGGTCCCAGCCACACACCAGGCCCCCACAGTCCCGGGTTCCAATGCCAGGAGAGAAGTCCTCATAATTTCTGGCTGTAAACACCAACGGGGATTGAGACTGAGTTTAACAGAGGACTGCTGGAGTCCCAGGGGTTCTTCTTAAAGGGCCTGCACACAGAATGAATTAGTTAGACTGATTCTCTCTGAGATCCAGCACTGGGGCAGCAGCTCCAAGGCAACCAGGGACACGCCAGGAGGAACTGGATTGTCTGGCATCATCAGGATGAGGACTAGGGACAGAGATGGGGGTGGGGGGGGACGGTATTCTTCAAGACAGAAAAGCTGGCAAAGACCATTGGTAGTTTTTTCTAAGCCTTCCCCACAGAGCTGGCATGTCTGAGTTTCCATCAACCTGGCCATCACTATTCGGGTGGTTCCCTGAGGTCCCATCCAGCTTGGGAGCCCGCCCACGCTGTTTTCAGTAGATTTTTCCATACAAATGGGCTGCCGTGGCCCACGCCTCAGACTTTCCTAAAATCTCCCACACAAGCAGCGTTTGGCCTCAGCATGCCCTATACCTCTCGCTAAGCCTCAGTGACAGGCAAATGTACAAAATGAAAGCTCACTGCTGTGATGTAGGTGAGGGGATATTTGCCAGGATCGGCAAGTACAAAAGCAGGCTGAGGAGCCAGTGGCATCACTGTTCCACATCTAGTCCACGGTAGAGGTAAGAAGAGCTGATGCTGCAGGTAAAGTCCTAAGGTCATCTTCTGGAGAGTCCTCTCTTGCTCAGGGGAAGCTGGTATTATTGTATTTAGCACTGACATGAAGTCCGATCTGCTGTACTCAAAGTGCATTAATTTTAATGCTAACCTCTTCCAAAATAGCCTTACAGAAACACCCAGAATACTGGTAAGACTTGACCAATATATGGGTAGCTGTGGCCCACCCAAGTCGACACATAAAATTAATCATGATGACAATGATACCAATACAGATTTTGCAAACATAAAAGGATAAGAAGAGAAGACTGTGATACATTTTATGAATCATACTGGACAATTTGGATGAAAGAGGCAAATGATTTGAAAACGTTACTTATAAAAACTGACACAAGATGAAAGAGAAAAGCAGTGTCCCTTTACCAATTAAGAAAATTGAATTCATAATTTAAATCGTTCCTTCATGGAATATATCCTATTTAGATGCCCTCACCTGTGAATTCTACCAAGCAAACACTTGAAGAAGAACACAGACAGGGCTGCCCACAGTTGATGGAATCTCTCCCTCTCTGTTGGCCTCCGGGATATTTGTTTCTAATTTCTCACCATTACAAACAGCAGGGAGCAGCTTTTCCATCCTCCTGATGACATAGGGTCCTTCCTGGAAGTGGAAGGCATCGTCATAAAGACCATTTGTCTAGCCCTTGGCCACACCACCACAATGCTGGTCAGAAGCAAGCAGAGGCTGAGCCAGAATGGTATCTAGCCCTGGGGAAGCTCAGAAGCACACTTCCCAGGGGAAGGCAGGGCAGTGGAGCTCGTGTGCACTGCTTTTGGGCAGTGGATTGGAAAGCTGTGGTACATCTACACAATGGAATACTACACTGCTGTAAAAAAGAAGGAATTCTTACCATCTGCAACAGCATGGATGGAACTGGAGAGCGTTAAACTAAGTGAAATATGCCAGGCAGTGAAAGGTAAATATCACATGATCTCACTCATTTGTGGACTGTAAAGAGAACTATAAACTGATGAACAAAAATAGATTAAGAAGCAAAGAAGCATAGAACAGACTGTCAAACTACAGCAGGAAGGCAGGGGAGGGTTGGTGGGGGAGTAAGAGATCAACCAAAAGACTTATATGCATGCATATAAGTATAACCAATGGATGCAAGACACTGGCAGGGGGCGGGGACGGTAGGGGGGGCAAGGTGAGGGCGAGTGCCCGAGGTTGGGGGGCCCGGGGGAGGTCAATGGGGAAGAAAGGAGACATATGTACTACTATTTGTAATACTTTAAACAATAAAAATTTTAAAAAAAGATTCACAAAAATAGAAGAGGAGTGAATACAGAAATTGGGAAGAGGAAGCAGCCATGAGAGGTGGATAGAGGAAGAATTGGGAAGAGGAAGCAGCTGGGGGCGGGGGGGGGGGGCAGATAGAGGGGAACTATGGTGCAGCAGAGATTTCAGAGGGATGAAACAAAATGAGCAAGAGGAGAAAAATGGTGGCCCCTGAGCAAACTAAACCAGTTCAACATGGGACTTCACAGGGGTCTGTCGGCAAGCACGGCCTCAGGAACACCTGGGATCTTGGACTGTGCCAGGGTCGGGGTTATGGTTGCCCCATTTGGTGGAAGGCACTCCACAGCAGTGTCACTAGCATCTGACTGAGATGAAGGCTATTTCCTCTCACTTCGCCAGGCAGCCACCCTTCAAAATCTAGTTCAGAATTCATCTCTGGGAGGCCTCCTCCTTCGCGTGTCTTTTCTTACAGCGCATTACCGCTCCCTTTACAGCGCTAACATCGGGCACTGTGCTTCATTGTGATCATTTGTTTCCTCACCAAAGGCCGGAGTGACAGCCCATTAATCTCTTTAGCAGCCATAGTAGGGAGCCTGGAACACAGTAGGCGTTCAGTCATCAAGGCCAGCCCTCCCCTCCTTCCGTACACGGCATTGTGACATATACAACCACTGTATTCCTCGGACCCGTAAGGACAGACCTGCTTTCCCACTCTTGGTCTTGTTCTCTCTCAATAAACAATCAAAATTTCCTGGAAACCCCAACTGACATTTTCACGATTCCTTTTGCAATCTGAGTGAACACAGCGACTCTTTGTTTGACCATGGGTACCAATTTTTTCATTCAGAGAATGAGTTCACCAAAGTATATGCCACGTTGCCTGCCAGAAATTAATTGTGAGAACGTTCTGTTCAATTGATAGCGTGCTGGGGTTGCTCAATACTTATTTAAAATATCCACAACACTTGTTTCTTTGCTTTGACATTTGAACCAGCTCTATAGCGCTGGGCAAGTATTTTGATTCCCATACATCTACACGCCAAAGTTGAAAAATAAGGGACCTATTTTTCCTTCAGAATTGTTTCATGCCTGTATCAAAATACCAAGTTACCATGGTGACAGCTACTCTGGTAAATAGGGCAGCTCTACCCCCCCTATAGAAGCAAATGTAACACAAAAGGGAGGCAAAATAAGCTCTGAAATAGAGGACAAAGGCGCCTGGGGGAAATCCCCACAGGAGATAGATAAAAGCTGTTCCAGATAAAAGTCTTAGAGGGTGACAGGCGTGCCTCCGCCCTCTCCTCACAGGCCTAAGTGCCAGCCAAACGGGGGAGGGCCTTGAGTACCTGCAGGAGGGGACTGTGCACGGCTGGTGGCACAGGAAGCTGTGAGCACCCAGCACAGTGAAATTAAAGTGTTAATGACAGTGGTAACCAGCACACAGTCAGAGGCTGCCTGGCCCAGCGCGCCACAGGCTTTATGCACACACTCATTCCATCCTCTTAGTAGGTCTGTGAGCTGGGCCCTGAGGCTCCTCAGGAGTGAAGCTGGGATTCCATGCCTGCGCCTAAGCTCTTGACTGTGAGCTGGAAGGTAACAAGAAGAGGAAAGGCTAACGGAGAGAAACCGGCCTTGTTGTTATCTTAGCAAAGAGTGAGGAGAGGGAGAGAATCAGTCAGGTTCTGACTGATTATAGCTACCTTTGCCCTCAGCAGGCAGGACAGGGAGAGGGGCTGGGGATGGAGGGGCAGCAGGCAGGACAGGGGGAGAGGGGCTGGGGATGGAGGGGCAGCAGGCAGGACAGGGGGGAGCGGGAGAGGGCAGTGAGCAGCGAGTGAGGGGCAGGGGCAGTGGGGAGAGAAGAGGAAGTTCTGCCATGCAGTCCTCTGAAGAAGCCCAGGCCTGCGGGCACGCTGTGAGCTTCTCTGGGTGACGGGGTCTCACCTGCTCCCCACGCCTCATCGGCGTCTTCCTGCACTGAGCCTGTTTTTCTCTTAATTTCAATCGAACTTCGAGGAATTGATAGGTGTGGGGAGATGGCGACTCTCATTGTCATTTGCTCCAGCTCTGAAACAGCCCCAATTTCTAGCTTCCTTTCAGGCAGCCGCCCCGTGGAGAGAGGAGAGAAGCTCCATCTTCTCCACTGCATCGCATTCAGAGGAGACGGGACCTGGGGTAGGCCATGGTGACGGCGCTGGAGCAACTTGTAGGGAAGAGGCCCAGCCCAGTAGGGGCAGGAAGGCTTGTCCTAGACAATGCTCCTCTCCTCCAGCTTCCAGGACTGCAGCCAGTCCCCAGTGTCACACTGCAGCCCCAGCCAGTGCCAGTGTCACACTGCAGCCCCAGCCAGTGCCCAGTGTCACACTGCAGCCCCAGCCAGTGCCAGTGTCACACTACAGCCCCAGCCAGTGCCCAGTGTCACACTGCAAGGAGTTATAGTGTCGTTTAAATGTCAATACCATAACGAATGCAGAAAAGTGAATATTGTTCTGCAAAATAGGTTCTTTGGAACTTTATATGCTCATTTTAAGGAAGGTCCCATCTGTGCACAATCCTTCTGCTATGTCTTTTGGACACAGCAGACATCACTTGTAATTATGCCTCATTTTTAGCTCAGAATTCTATTAACCAGATTCATTGCCCATTTTATTCACTGCACCGAACTCCATATAACTTTCTTTTCAAAAATTGAATGCATTGTCAAGGGGTGAAAAGTCACCACTGAGGATTTTCCTGGATCGCTGTAAACAGAGCAACTCCTAAGAAGCAACTCCAGAAGCGTTTTGGTCAAGGGTTAGCATCCAGGGTCACCATGACCTTGAAAGGTGACCGACCACTTTGATGTGGCCTGAATTCTTACCGACGTGTAAAATTTGGTAGACTTGAATGAACAGCTGCTTTAAAGATCAGACACTTCAGATGATGGCTAACAACATAGGACACTGCCCTGCCAATGAAGACTGTTAAACAGATTGATTGCCTTCTGTGCCTTCATGCAGAGGAATCGTTTTTTGAGTTTGCTTTACTACAAAATTTTTCATGCAGATTTTTGCTTTTGGAAATGACATCCTTAAGGGGAAAAAAATCCGACTAAGGAAATTCAGACTTGCATTCATTCAAACACCCATGTGGGATGAAATACCTATTTTCCTACAACAAAAAGTGATTTCAATCAGCAATAAAAGTATAACCGCCCTAACCAGTTTGGCTCAGTGGCTAGAGCGTTGGCCTGCAGACTGAAAGGTTCCGGGTTCGATTCTGGTCAAGGGCATGTACCTTGGTTGGGGGCAATCCCCAGTGGGAGGTGTGCAGGAGGCAGCTGATCGATGTCTCTCTCTCATCGATGTTTCTGACTCTCTCTCTCTCTCCCTTCCTCTCTGCAAAAAATCGGTAGAATATATTTAAAAAAAATAAAGTACAACCGATTACTTTGAAAAATGAAACCACTAATAGACATTTTCTGAGGACACTTCCACAGTCGACGTGCATCTATAGTTCTCACCGCACATGGAATGCCTCTAGCTCTGCGTAGACTGCCTACGTCATATGCCTCTTATTCAAGCAAAACTGTTGGCTCCATGAGGGTAGCGCTTTATGCCAGTGTTAAACACCAGGACAAGAGTCTGACGTTTTAAATGTAATTGGTCTTAATAAGCAAAACTACAAGTCAATAACCAGTGCAAGTAATAGCAACACGATAGGATGTGTTGCCTGTCATTGCTGTTCCCTCGGTGAGAACACATATGTTTAGCGTTTCTGCTTTTCTACAGCGCCGTGTAATTGGAAATAGAGAAATCTGACTGAGAATAAGACTTTCCCCTGGCAAATTTAGCTGGATCAATATTTGCATGATTTAATTTTATCTTAATTGGTTACCCTGGGACTCTCCGCAGGGGAGTTTTTCTCAATATGTGCCAATCCGCGCTCTCTTCCACTTGCTTTTCTTCAAATTATATGCTCTTCCTCAAAGGCATATAGTTCAGCTGCCCCCTTTCTCCATCGATGCACACTCAGAACTAAACTGCATTATTAGCAGGGTGTTACTATCCTCAAACGCCAGCCCGCTCACATTAGGGACCTGCAGGCGGAGGCGCATGCAAACCTAGCACATCAAGTTGTAACTGCAAAAGGCCTTTTCCAGAGTATTCTGGTTGACTGCAATACAACATCAAATTGCTATAAAAAGCCGGTTTCCAATGTAAACTGTGTTTCTACTAGAATTTCACATATTTTTATGTATTAAGTATATTGCATTTGTTCTAAAAACTATCCAATACATAAAAGGCATAATCATGTAATAATGAACACGTATTTATACCAGTTCAAAGAACAATAGCATTAGCATGACCACCGTCTCCTCCCCAACCAGCTTCCTGTCTGTCACCCTCAGATGTTACCACTAGACTAAATTTTATGCTTGTCATTTCCTCCTGATTTTAATCGTGTTATCAAAAATGTTGTGCCCCATCGTATATACTTTTAAAATGTTTTTTTTAGAAATGATTTTAGACTTACTGGAATATTTCAAAAATACTACAGGGAGTTCCTGTCTTGTATATCCTTTACCCAGTAGCCCCTAACTTTACCATTTTCCATAGCTCTATTATCAAAGCCAGAAACTAACATTGGAAAATACTATTGCATACAGACCTTTTCAAATCTCACCATTTCCCCCACCAGTGCAGACTTTTCTGTTCCAGGTTCCAGTCCCAGATTGTATATTATATTTGGTATAGTTTTAATCTGCGTATATCCTTATGATTTAATTAGAATGCTTTCCCATATGTTTCAAGACTGTGTGTGTGTGTATGTGTGTGTGTTATGTATTTACAGCTTTTTTCAGAGTGTTCTATGAGGGTCTTGATCCTTTGTCCTTCGGTTTTTAAGAGTTCTTTACCATGGTAAGGATCTGAGAAAATCGCCTCATGTTTCTGACAGGAGGAGATCAGTAATCGCTGTAAGTTGTTCCCACCCCAATTTATAGATTTCAGCCCTAGCGTTTGGGAAATGATTAGGTGTAGATGCTGTGAGGAGAGTGAGGCCCCCTGACGGGATTAGTGCCCTTACAGGAGACACGGGGGAGCTTCCCCCTCTCTGCCATGTGCGGGCTCAACAAGAAGGCGGTCAACTGTAAGGCAGGAAGGGGCACTCCCTGGGAACTGGGTCTGTAGGCGTTGATTTGGGGCCTCCCAGCTGCCAGAGCTGTGAGCTATAATCTCTATGATTGAAGACACCCAGTCTTGGTGTTTTGTTACAGCAGCCGGAGCAGACTAATACAGTCATCACTGTGAAATACGTCCAGAACCTTCTCCATAAGGAAGGCTTCTGATCCAGAGGAGGAGGTTACTCCTGCTGAGAAACACTCATCCCCCCACGCCAACCCCCTCTATCCTTTCTTCTTACTAACAGGGGAAAACATAGCCATGGCCAAGACTCCGTCAATATTAATGGCAGGTGTGCTGCGGCCGGAAAAGGCAATAGGAGATGGGGGAAGGATCACAGCAGGGAGCTAAAGGGTCACTAAGTGCCTGAGGCTTATTCATAAGCCTACCAAATGTTTCCCCTCCCTCACTCCAGTATTATCACATGCATGGCAACCAAAAAGAGCTGCCAGACGCACACTCCTTTGGAGGAGGAGGACGTAGGGAAGCCAAAGGTCAGAGGTTGGGACAAAAACCAGGACAGGACAGGAATGTGAAGCCTCTGGAATTATTACTACAGCAAACATCAGACATAGCCTCTATCATCGTCAGTTCCCATAAATCCTCAGCCCATTCATCTCCAGCTTCTATTACCCAAAACAACAGGCCCTGCTCTAAAACAAAAACTATGACAAGGCATTTCAAAAAGCAAACAAACAAACGAACAAAAATACCCAAAAAACAAAAAAAGAGTCTGAAGAGAAAAGACCACCAGAATCAGACTGAAATATGACATGTATGTTGCAATTCCTAGATAGAAAATTTATAACTATTATCAACATGTTAAAGTCAGTAACGGAGAAAAGAAGGCAGTGTGAATGAACCAATGGGTCATGGGAGAGATGGACTTTAAGGAAGAGTCACAAAGGAATTCTAGAAATACAAAACATAGCGGCAGGAACGAAAAAGGGCTCCCACGGGCTCATCAATAAAACTGACACAAGCGAGGAAAGCACCAGTGAGCTTGAAAGGAGGTCAGTAGAAACTTTCTAAACTGAAATGCAAAGAGGAAAGAAAAAGGCGAACAACGCAAAACCGGAGCAGAGCATGCAAGACCGCATATGTGCAACAGGAGTCCATAGGCGTGATCGGAAGACCTGAAGAAGGAGAGGATAGAGTGGAAGAAATATCTGAAGGCATCATGGCCAAGAACATTTTAATATGAAGGGAAGACCGGAGCCTTGGAGGACATCAAGCAAGATAAATACCAAATAGAACACACCCGGGCAGGTGCTCAACCTGCAGGAGGCCAACGACAAAGAGAAAATACGGCGGCGATGGCTCCACAGCCCTAACTTACCGGCCATCGCTGAATGGCCTGCTTATCATGGGTGAGTTTAACGAGATGTAACTTATATCTCAATGATGCTGTAAGAAAACCAAGTCAGTGACGCCGAGCAGCTTTGAAAGCAAGTGTTGAGGTCAAGGCAGAAAGCCAGCATTTATCTGCATCAGGGAATCATTTCCTGTCTTCCCTGCGCAGGCAGCACGCGGGAGGGGAGCTAAAGGGGGGCCCGGCTCAGGGGCGGCTCTGCCATAGCTGGATGCTGAGCAGAAATGCTTGGCATCCTGTCCTCCTTGGACCCGAGGCCCTCTTGGACCTGGCGAGGTGATGTGGAAACCAGTGCTCCATCTGCTGCTTTCCGCAGCCCCTTTGGATCTTCGTGTTCCCCCCGCGCCTGTTCCCTCACTTCCAATGCGCTGGGCCTTCACAGTGGCTTCCTGCCTGGCTGATGCATGCTTCTCGCTCCCAACTTTTTCAGTAAGATGACAGCTAGCTCCCTTGGCACAGGGTTAGATGTCAAGTGAGCCCCACATTCCCAGGGACCAGAGCCCCTGGGACCTTGGGTGGGCTCCTCTTCCTTTTTAAGGTGAACAGGCATTGTCTGTTCCATTCCGTGTCTTCTCTCTTCCAGAGGAAAATAAATAAATAAGAGCCTCCAGAATGAAGCCGCTTCGCTGACATGTTCCCTCCCAGCTAATGCTCATCTTCTTCCCTCGGAAGGTTTCTCCTTGGGTTTCTCGGTCTCACGCTTTTCACAGTCTCTGATCTGATGATTGTTCTGTGTGCAGCTCGGAAGCCTTTTAATCTCCGTGGTGGCAATCTCTCCTGAAGGCCTATTGCTAGGGAAGAACAGGCTTTTCAGAAAGACTTGGTCCTTCATGACAATCAGCCCACAACTGCCTCCTATTCTCCCCCTTTGACCTTGTTGCCATTAGGGAGGATTTCATTCCGCCTCAGGTTTTTCTAATCCAGTGATTAGCTAAATCGACTTTATTAGGGAACAAAGGCACGGAGAGGGGCCAGAATGCTGGTTTAGGAATACGGAATCCATTCCAAGGTTAGCCTCTGCCTCCAGCGACCCTGCCTGGCAAATCGCTTCAGGCGGTTTGGCTCGCCAGCCCAGCGCCCGTGCAGGCTCCAGGGGTGGCCCTGAGAAAGCTCACACTGGGCAGCCGCACCGGTGATGCGGGGAACAGGAACTGAGAGGGTTTCATGGGCACTGACTGACCCAGCCAGCGGAAGGGGCGAAAGGCAACGGTTCCTGTGAAATTGGTTCGGTCAGTTCCTCCTTAAGGGGCAGAGCGTCATTACCAAGCGGCAGTCCATAGGCCCACCTGCCGTGCTCTTAATAACCTGCTGCCATCGGCCCGACCTCCCGGCCACGCTCACAGAGGGATGTGAATAGAAGATGTTTTTCTTCCTTGCTCTGGCAGGTAGGAGGAAATGGGATGAGCAGAGTCCTGGGTTCAGTCAAGGAAATGCACTCGCCTAGAGAGAAGTTCCTACCAGGAGGGAGGGAAGACCTGTGCACATCCTCAAGGGCTTTAGCAGTGTCAGCGTGTGGAGGAATAAGCTAGTCTCCGGGGCTGCGAGCAATGTGCTGTCCTTCAGGTTTATCTCCCTCTTTGCAGCCTTCCTTTCCTCTGTCTCTTAGCCATGGTGAGAACCCAAGGTCAAGCACCCCGGGAAGGTCCCTGCCTTTGACCTCAAAATACTGGGTTTTCTCCCAGATGCACACCTCCATGGTGCTTTTGTTCAGTGAAGTGATTCATGACATATTCCTCAGATTTGCTGTCATAGGTTTTGGGATTCAGAAATGTAAGGTAAATAGGTGCCCTGGTGAAGAGTAGGTGCCAAACAAGAAAACCTGAAACAAAACAGCACCTGCCCAGCATAGAGCTGCGGAGAGTAATTATTTAAGGTGGGTTGTGGCTTTTAATCATTTCAAAATGCAATTTCTAATTGTGTCGCTTGGGAAAGTTTATGGTGTTTTGGGAGCTAAGTTTCTTCACACTGAAAGTGGGTGTCGGAATCCCTAACTTTCTTGGTTGCTATATTACACTATAAAATATATTTAAATGTCAAGAATTATGCCTGACATATGCATTGTAGTCTCACTTCTGTTTTCTGTACCTCCACTTATTATATTGAAAATGGAATTGTTTTTACAACCTGCTTTAAAAGTATTGTGAGGTAAAGACATGACAAATAATGGGAAATATTGATTAAACATTGATCAAAGTATGCAAATAAGCTATTAATATTCAGTGAAATAATGCTACAATAAACATAAGGATGCATATGTCTTCTCAATTTAGTGTTAGGTTTTGTTTTTTTGTGTGTTGTTTGTGTGTGTGTGTGTGTGTGTGTGTGTTTTAATAAATAACCAGAAGTAGAGTTGCTAAGTTTTTCTTTGTTAGAAAATGAGGGTAGCCTAGCCAGTGTGGCTCAGTGGCTCAGCATTGACATATGAACCAGGAGGTCATGGTTCAATTCCCAGTCAGGGCACATGCCTGGTTGTGGGCTTGATCGCCAATAGGGGGTGTGCAGGGGGCAGCTGATCAATGATTATCTCTTATTGTTGATATTTCTCTCTCTTTCCCTCTTCCTCCCTTTCTGAAGTCAATAAAAAATATTTAAAAAATGAGGGTAGAAGATTAATTGTGAGAGATCCCAGGATAGTGAGAAAGCATTCTGTGGCCTGTTCCCATAGATATTCTGAGCACACCTTGCCCAGCTTTTTCCTCCTGTGGCATTTCTGTTTATCCAATGCTAACATGTATCCATGAGCTCTCTTACTGAGTCACACTGTTCATTCAGTACTCATTGCTTCGTCTTATCCCACATGCTAAACCCTGTGTATGCTGCTGGACAGTTCCATCTGAGCTTCCCGCTGTGGACTGTAACCTCCCTCTGTCTTTCAGACCATGGCCTCAGTTGCTTTGGCTGCTCCAGAGAATCATATAGGTGCTTCTTGAACTCCCTGAAAAGCAGCTATTAGAAGCTTTTGTTCTTTAATTAATCAGAGATGTTCCAGGCAATCAAAAATGATTTGGTATTCATAGTGATGTGGAACAAATGTGCCATAAACTAGGAATATAAATCTGAGTTACAAACCTTATTACATTTAGTTAGTGCTTCCTAGGAAAATAATAAGTGGTTATATTTAAAACTACTTGTGTCTTTTGTTGTTTTTTAATAGAAAATTCTAGCTATTTTGTAAACATAAAGTTGCTAATAAGATGATTCCTTATAAAACACCGCTATTTGTTTTTTTTCCCCCAACATGAATTTTCTCATTGTTAAGATTATCAGTCTATCTAGTGGTGATCAAATTTTAAGTATTATTTATTATAATAGGTGATCTCTGGCTGTGGAGAAGTCAAAATCCTGATATACCCACTGTATGGTTTAGGTCTGTGTGCAGTGAAGTAATGACTGGGAAAAGCTTGCTAAATTTACTCCAAACTTCCCTAACAGACAGTGAGCGGTTAATAGTCCAACATCTGTGTGATTCTAGCAGTGGCCAAGGAGAAAATTAATCATGTGTTCTCCCAAACAACCTGCTAATGCATATTTGTTTCACAAAAAACAAAGAAGCAAGTTCTATTAAAGGATGTGTAAAATAAATAAAGATGAGAGGATTGGAAATTGTCCTGTAGATTAGCTAATCTTTTCTCACTTTGCTTTAGCTTTCATTAATCTGAGAGATTCTCTTTGTATCCGCAGTGCCTAACAGAGTCCATCACAGAGTAGAGGCATCATGAAAGATCGTTGAGTGAATGAGGAACAGCATGTCTTTAACCATAAAAGAATATACTGCTGGGTTTTCTTGAAATTTGTTATGCTCATGTATCTATCTCTAGCTATCAAATGGGTGTGTTGACGTACATATGGGTGAAGACTTGAAATGTAGCCGTTGCTTTGGTTCAAAATATCTATAAACTATCTCTGCTAAATGTGTGGTCTACAGGTAAATGATCCCTTTCTTTTCACGGCCAGAATGATGACAATAGGAAATTTCATGGTTGAAATTTTTAACCATTTAGGTTAGGTTTGCCAGTTAAAGTACAGGATACTCAGCTAAACTGGAAATTCAGTCATCAACACATCATTTTTTAGGATAAGCATGCCCATGCAGTATTTGGTGCATATTTGTTTCACACACACAAAAAACAAATATGATATCCATTGTTTATCTGAAATTTAAACTCAACGTAGCATTCTGTATGTGTGTGTGCAGGCACTGTTTGTACTGCAGAATCACCCCAGTTGGTTTTCCTGTTTGGTGTCTTGAATACCGTGGAGATGGAAGAAGTTGTACAATCTTGTAGTGATGGAGAAAAGTAGAGGCAGAGGAGCAGCAGGGAGGAGAGAGAGGTCCTTGGACGATAATTAACCACAGAAAAACTTCATGTTCAAAATGTGGGAGCTGACAGTGGGGACGGACCTGTTCATTCATTTGTTGTTGATGGGAGTGTGGGGCTGTGCTTTAGAACCCAGGCTCTGGGTGAGGCCGGCCATTTCCCCAGCCTCGCAGTTGCTGGGCACTCGGACAAAGAACTCAAGCTCTCCATGACTGGGTTTCTTCACATGACAAATGAAGACAATTCGAGCGTTACCTTGTGGAGCTGTTTGGAATGGAATAATTAGCAGTGTTCTTCCTGTAATAAGTGCTCTCTCTATTTGTTTCACAAAAACCAAAGAACCCAGTCCTCTTAAAAGATGTGTAAGATCAGTAAAGATATGGGCAGCCAGTCTTCTTAGCTCTGGAATATAGCAATCTTGACTTTTCGCATCCTACATCCCTCTAATCTTCTCATCTGTAGTTGGGGACAAAAAGATTTACTTTTCCTGTTATTTTTGCTGAGTGAGAAACTCCATGGTATTTCGACTCCAAGTTGGCAGCATAAAGCGTAGCCCAGCAATCTCTGTAATTTGTGATATTGAAAGGTACTGTTGCAACAAAAATATCAGATCAATTTTTTTTTCCAAATTGCACATAACTGGGGCGGAGAGAGTTGGAAAATTGTAATGGAGGGTAAAATCAGGAGTGTGAATATTTGTGTGCTTTAAAAATTCTCCAGATAATTCTTATTGGACCCAATTCCCCAATAGCCACTCTATAGATGCAATACTGCCTCTACATCAAAAGGAGATGAAGTACTTTAAAGAAAGCAAATTTGGGATCAACTTATGATCTACTATTCCACATTATTTGTAGCTGAAAACCTTAACAAATTAAGAAGAGCCTCACACTTCCACCTGAGATGATCTAATTGCTTGTTCTTCTGTCCAGATGTCCATACAGGAGATGTGCCAGGCCCGGTCCTGAATGGCAGCAACACATCACACCGCAAAGCTAATTTAAGAGTGAGGGCTAGTGAAGCTCCCGTCAAGATTGCTGAGGTTATGGCAAGCGACCCTCTATTTTTCATTCCCTAATAATTTTACCAGCAAACCGCCTTTGGGTATACAATTTATCTTGCTTAGTTTGAACTCAAAAGTGAATTTAAGAGAAAAAGGCTTTAGTGAGATTCAGTATATTTTAAAAAAATGCTGTGATCAGCCAAATACCCTTTTGCTTCAAGAACTACCAGCAGAATTTGCTTCAGAATATACTCCCAAATGTGGACGGCTTGATTTCAACCACTGATGGTTGATTTTTTTTTCTAAATATTTTATTGATTTTTCACAGAGCGGAAGAGAGAGGGATAGAGAGTTAGAAACATCGACGAGAGAGAAACATCAATCAGCTGTCTCCTGCACACTCCCCACTGGGGATGTACCCACAACCAAGGTACGTGCCCTTGGCCGGAATCGAACCTGGGACCCTTGAGTCTGCAGGCCGACGCTCTATCCACTGAGCCAAACCGGTTAGGGCTGATGGTTGATTTTGAACGTCAGACTTCTGTGGGCATTCTGATGTAGACAATGATGAACAAAATCGTAACGAAATGTTTCTTGTCCGCAAATTGCTCAGTACACGACATAGATGTCACCTATGCATCCTTCCCTCCATGCTGAGAAATGGACGAATAGTGAGTGTCCCTCCCTTAATTTAATCCCAATGTCTTCAGTGCAGAGGCCAGACATCATTTATTAGAGGGCACCACATAATCACTGTAAAGCGTGACATTTTCAGGAATAAAAAAAAAAAAAGATAGACTTTTCAAATATGTTTTTGTTACTGAATCCTAACTTTGGTTTAAATGTTGGAAATGTGTGAGCTATTCCGAGGAAAAAGGGAAGCTTCTGTGCTCAAGTATCTGTTATACCACCAGATACTAGACAATACCACATACTCACATGAAAATCAATCAAAGGAAGAAATAAAAAACAAAACAAAACAAGGTAAACGCTTGGCTTGACATTGTCAAGTCTGCTTCTAAAAGGAAGGTCTAGATATATTTTGCTGCTCTTAGTTTTGTGCCAAGGTTAAAAATCTGGAGTCTCACCAATTTGCAAAGCTTCAATTATTTTATGTCAAATAAGTTCCCTTTCTCATGATTTAAAAAATCCTACGTTTTTTCTTTTTAAGTATGATTTTATTGATTGTTTTTAGAGAGAGAGGAAGGAAGAGGGATAGAGATAGAAACATTGATCGGCTGCCTCCTGCACTCCCCCTACTGAGGATCCAGCCTGCAACCAGGACATGTGCCCTGACCGGGAATCAAACTGGTGACCTCCTGGTTCATGGATCCATGCTCAACTACTGAGCTACACTGGCTGGATTAAAAATATCTCACTCTTAACCAGTCATGATTCTGGCAGTTAAAAATCAGGTCCAGCTCACGTTCCATTTTTAAGTTGTATTCTTAGAATATTTAGGATGCTCAATTTTTGACTCATCCAACAGTTTAACTGTTGGAGTGTTGGTTCCTTAGATTCCCAGGGAATGCATGCAGAAGATGCATGCCAGATAGATGCATAATCCTGTATTCTCCTGGATTTTAACCCAGGTCCCTGGCTGGGCTGCCGCCCTTCTGAGCTGTGCTATTCCAGGGTGCAGTGGGATGATCCATTTAGTTAAGAACTGACCAAGAAGCCTAACCCTTGACTTCATTTTTGTACCTTTCCTTGGTCCCACTTCACTTTCCCAAAAGCAGGAGGGCTCCTACTATATTGGCCACAGAGGCGAGAAGAAAGAGAGGAGCAGACAGCCATGTGAGCAAACCAGTTTCAAGGGGTTGTTCCGGTCCTGCACTATTTATCATTCGTTTCCCCTCTAGAAGCGACACCCCTCGGTACAGTAGCCTAATTATGTGTCCCTGGCACACAGTCTCCTCTTGGAGTGCTCTTACTTGATTTATCCTGAGAGATGAAAAGAATGAGGCCGCCTCAAACCTACTGAGAATCGGTGTCAGAGCTGGATGGGACTTTTGAGACGATTCAGGCCCCTGATTCCCAGCCAAGACTTTGCCCCAAACGCCCTGGAAGAAAGCAGCACACGCCATCCGTTACCTCGAGTGTGGTGACTAGTGAAGGGACCCTTCAGAAGAGAGGACAGAGGGGCCTTATAGGCCTTGGCAAGGTAACAGGGACTTGCCTAGTTTGAAAGGCCCGCCCTGCCACCCATGCCATGCAGGGCATTCTGATGCACTGCTTGGCACGGGACTGGCGGGGGGTGAGGGCACATGAGTGGATTATTGTTGTAAACAATCTTCTGATTTAGAAAGAAGAAAATGGAGGCTCCCAAAGGTTAAGAGATTTGTTCTCATCCCACAGCTAGTTAGTGACTGACTCCTGTAAAAACTATAAATCTCACCTCCTCAAATGACTTCAGTGTATTTTCTGCATCCTTATTAAATCTGGGTTTTATATAGCATTTTTCTGTGCCTAGTTAAAAAAAAAAAAAGGAAGGAAGGAAGGAAGGAAGGAAGGAAGGAAGGAAGGAAGGAAGGAAGGAAGGAAACAATAAAATATTAGGGAACAAACAGAGGCATGACCCAAGACCATCTGGTAGCAGAACTGAAGTTGAATAATGTCTGTGAGTGCTGCCTTGCAGTGATGGAGCTGAGGGAATGAGGAGCAGAGGGGCTGGTGGATTAGAAACTCAGAATGACTTGGGAGGATCTTAATCTCATGGTGGCACTGTGGCCAAGAAGAGGGGCCTGCGTTAGGGCAGGGTCTTGACTCTGTCAATGTCTTTTCCCCGAGGATCCCACATGGGACACTCTCTTCACCTGTCAGATCCTGTCCATGGAGAAGAGCTGTTGGAATTCTAAGGTCAGATTTTCCTCAGGATTCTTACTTTTGTCAAAATATAAATGTCCAGATAAGCCTTCCTACTCCCCCTCGCCCCCTGCCTCCTCCGACTAGGGCCTTTGTTGAGGCTGGAGGACACGAGTAGGAAAATGCTGACTGACTTGGGGGTGAATTCCGAGTCACCTTTGCAAGTGGGGAGACATCAGGAGGGTTCTGTGCAGTGTGTGCACCCAAGGTCAAAATGACATTGAACACACTTCCACCGACCTTTGACCCAGCTCCGAAGGGAGTTCTTGCCTCTCATTTCTAATAAGTGTTGAAGAAAATGATGGTTTTTGTTTTTTTTTAGAATCACAACATACATGCCCTAGCTGGTTTGGCTCAGTGGATAGAGCGTCGGCCTGTGAACTGAAGGGTCCCAGGTTCAATTCTGGCCAAGGGTTGTGGGCACATCCCCAGTGGGGGCTGTGCAGGAGGCAGCTGATCAATGCTTCTCTCTCATTGATGTTTCTAACTCTCTATCCCTCTCCCTTCCTCTCTGTAAAAAAATCAATAAAAAATAATATATTTTAAAAAAAAGAATCACAACATACACTGAAAAAAAAAATCAAGGTGGAAATGTTTAGAAGACTATTTGGAGGTGGGGGCAAAAAAGGCACACTTTCTAGATAAATGTATTCCTGAGTTTATTTGGTTTATTAATCGTGTAGAAGATGTCCGAATATACCATTAGGATTAATGTTTATTCAGTTCTGTGCTAACAATGTTCCTGTCCCTGTGCAGGTAGTTTACTTACATTGCCCCCCCCCCTTTTTGTGGGGGAGTGGGATCCACCCAGCATGTCCTCTCCCCTTCCAGGGAAAGCAGACTGGGGATCAAGCCTGAAGCCCAGGCATGTGCCCTTGAACTCTGTCCTGCACACATGCCATTCCCCTCTCTGTCCCCTTCCTCCTTTCTGTTCCTACTCCGCAGGCACTGACCTTACCACAGCGCTAGCCTCATGTCCCAACCAAGGCCAATAACTTCTCATATGATTTTCTTTTTTAAAATTATTTTAAAAATACATTTCTATTGATTTCAGAGAGGAAGGGAGAGGGAGTGAGAGAAACATCAATGATGAGAATCGTTGATCAGCTGCCTCCTACACGCCCCCTACTGCGGATGGAGCCCGTGGCTGGGCATGTGCCCTTGACCAGAATCTAACTTGGGACCCTGCAGACCATGCTCTATCCACTGAGCCAAACCAGCCAGGGCTCTCATGTGCATTTTAAACAGGAATGCACAAGGGCATGAGGAGGCTGCAGCTCAACATTGTCATGCGAGAGCTCGCCAGGGTGGTTGGGGCTCTTCCCAGGAGATGGTCAAAGTGACCCAGGTACCAGCTTTCTGAGGCTGGACTAGCCTCTCCCCTTTTAACTCTGTGAGCCCCTGAGGGGGCCAATGAATCCCCCCTGTTCAGCTTTAATTAGTCGACCTCCCTCTTAGTGAACAGAAGAACCATTTTGCATATACACCTGTAGGAATAGAGAAGCTAAATAA
>PVJC01022369.1:0-27401 GCA_004026665.1 Murina feae | reverse complement strand
ATGATTGTTACAATGTTTCAAAAAGCTGTGTTTTGCTAGAGGCAGTTTAATTGGAGCTGAGCTGAAGGGCTCAGCTTCACTTTCGCTCCTGCCGCAATGGAAAGGGCTGTTTACTCAGGTCCGTGAGTGGCGGCCGCCATGTTGGCTGGGCTAATTTGCATACAGCCGCTCTGATTGGCTGGTGGGCGTGGCTTACCCTGTCTCGGAGAAACGGTTAATTTTAATATTTTGCTTTTATTAGTTTAGATTTTATGTTTGCATATATTTATGTATGTATTTCAGATAAAACAGTATTCTATTCAAAACAAAAATACTCCAAATGCTAGTGTTCATATGGGAAATGAAGTCTAAAAGGAAATTTACATCACCTTTCATATATTGACAGGATATTCTACTATCTAATTGAAAAGTGAACCCTAGCAGGTGGACATTCCCCGAGGGGTCCCCGACTGTGAGAGGGCACAGGCAGGGCTGAGGGACCCCCGAAATGCACAAATTTTTGTGCACCGGGCCTCTAGTATTTTACATAAGCAGAGCATCAATCTAGTTTGTGTCAACAGAATGATTCAGTTGAAGTTATTTTTCCTTGCAACAATGCAGCACTGTAATGTTTTTATTTGAATATTTATGACAACAGCATTAGTTATAGTAATATGTAAATCACAGTTGATAAATTTGAAATATATTTTTACCTATAACAAATTATTTTTTTCTAGCTTACTAGTAAGAATGAAAATTTTTTTAACTTTTTTTTAACTTTCAAATGAAAGCACACTATTGAGGCAGAATTAAAAGGAGAAAGTATGTCACAAATTTTACAAAGAATGGCAATTATGATCTGCTACAGCAAAGTAAAATAAATCAGTTGTGTTAAACCAATCTATATATATAAAACCCTAATAAGCGAATAGGCCAAACAGCAGAACCACCAAACCAGTCATTATGACATGTGCTGACCACCAGGGGGAGTGCAAAGAACATGGTGGGTGTCCGAAGCAGGCGGCAGAGCACAGAACATGCTGCGGCAGGAATGGTGGAGCAGGTGAGCAGGGGCACCAGACCAAGGCGGGGTGCTGAATGCTATCATTGGTGCAAGCCTCTGGTGTTTCCTGAAAATTCTTTGCTCCCGCACACTGTAGTCCTGCTAGGCGCTTGCACCTGCTCCTGGCACCAGTCCCACTTGCAGCTGCTGCTGGTGCCAGAGCTGCCACTCGCACCCACTGCCCGCATCTGGTGATGGCCCCAATCACTTGGTTCTATCAGCAGGTGCAAATGGCGGATGCCAGCTCCAATCACCCCTCAGGACTTCTTCACCTCCCCCATCCCTGAAGGCGATCAGGGCTGGCAGCCGCTGCTCACACTTGCTGCCAGTGCCGGCCCCAGTACGGGCCCCACTCATACTATTGCTGGTGCCAGCCCCAATTACTCCGTGCTATTAGTGGGTGTGAGTGGCAGAGGCAGGAGTAGAGCTGCTGGCAGAGGGGACCAGGGGCCATGGCCAGAGGGGCCGGGTGGGGGCATGGAGGATGGGCCAAGACCTGTCCCTGTGCCCACTGCAGCCTCGCAGTCCACAGTTTTCAAGGTGCATGAATTTGTGTACTGGGCCTCTAGTTTTAAGGTAAAACAATAGTAAGAGTCATTTTCAGCAAATGCATATCAATTTAGTAAGAAGCTGCCTCTCAACAGACAAAAAAAATCAAAATCCATGAAACCAGTCACAATCAAGGAAATCAGAATGAAATACATAACCTTTTAAAATGCTTATTAAAAGATTTGTGTTTGTCATTTTGGCCAGCTATAAAATGGCTTGAATTCTTCTGTGACAGAAGAAAGAAAAATATTAAATTATCATTTCAGAGAAGGGAATTATGCTTAAAAATGAGGAAAATAATAAAAAGTGAAAGATCTTCAATTAACCCACCAAGATCGATCATTTCAACATCTGAGAAATTTTAAGCGCTTTTATTTTTAGCTTTAGGTGAGTTTTACAAGACAAGAGATACTGGCCAATTAATACTTTGGGTTTGGTTTGACTCAAATGACTTCAAATCTATGACGAATTGTCTTCAACCATTTGCAACCTTACAAATAATTGATCTCATGTTGTAGACATATTTTAATCTCTTATATCTCTTACTATGGGCTAGAGAGGAAAAAGTTTCCTATCAAGACAGAAAATGGGCCAAATATGTGAGATCTAAATCTGGATTTGCTAGAATGATTTCCCTTATTCTACTGCATAACAAAATATTTGTGCCCTGAAATAGACTGTCTCATGGATATAGTTACTAAAATTGCTCAGAATTGCCCTAATCTGTTTGGCTCAGTGGATAGAGCATCAGCCCGTGGACTGAAGGGTCCTGGGTTCAATTTCAGTCAAGGGCACATAACTTGGCCGTGGGCTCAGTCCCCCCGCACGCAGGAGGCAACCAATTAGTATGTCTCTCTCACATTGATGTTTCTCTCTCTTTGACTTTCCCCATCCCTTCCACACTAAGAATCAATGGAAAAATATCCTTGGATGACAATTAACAAAAATAAAATAAAATATAAGAAGTACTTCCAGTGCACTAGAAAATACTCCTTATTTTAAAAAATTGCTCAGTATTATGTGCAAATGCTATAAATTATCACCAGTTTATGAAACTGCTCAAAGAAATAGAAGATAATGAATTTAATGACATGTTCTTTGCTAGAGTCATGGAAGAGTTTTACAAAGATTTACTATACTGCTAACTCTATCTAACTCAAGATTTTCTTAAAACAGAAGAAACACTTGCCAATATTCAAAGAGAAAACATCAGTGTAATCTACATTTTTCGCCTATATCACAGTGTACATGAATGAGCTAAATTTAAAGACCCAAGGAGAAAAAAAAAACTTATTTGTGACCTTGCTAGACAGATACAAAAGTTTATGTTAAAATTTAAACTACTCATAACATAAATCAATAATGACATTACTACACATTTTGTAACATGAACATGCAGATTTTCATTGTAATACCATTAAATGAATTGGCTGTAAATTGAGAAAAATGGAAGAACACTGCTGATATTAATACAATTAAAGTGGACTTTTAGTTTATATAATATCCCTTTAAATTTGAAGTTGATAACACTAAGCTATTAGAAGAATTAACGGATTTACTTAACTTAGTAGTTTTGAAATTGATCTTTTTGCTTCAGTCAAATCAATTGTTAAAAAAAGATGGATCAGTATTGTCAATACAGATGTAAATATTAAAGAAATGTTTTTTTGTTTACTGGAAACATTTTAATAATAGTTTTTGAAATCTACATTTTTAACTCCAATTTTATGATTAAATATAGATCAAGCATTTCCAATGAAAATTTAGCATCTAAATGGAGATGTGCTATAAAGTACAAAATACACTCTAGATTTCTGAAGATTTCATATGAAAAAAAAAAACTATCTCCAATAATTTTATATTGATTACAGGTTGACATAAAACTGGATTAAATAAAATATACAATTAAAATTAATTCATATGATTCTACTTTCTTTTTCAATATGACTACTAGAAAATTTAAAATTGCATATATGACTTGTATTAATTTTTGTTGGACTGCACTAATAAAGTGTATCTTAGACACTGTTTGCTCTAATCTACACTAATAAAAGAGAAACATGCAAATTAACCAGCACTCCATCACTCTGCCACTGTTACACCTACCATCCAATCAGGAGCGAGTATGCAAATTAACCCAACTAAGATGGTGGCAACCATGAAGCTGGATCGAGCAGGAGGCTTGGGTTGCTCCCGGCAATGGAGGAAGCCAAGCTTCCCGCCATCCTGTCTACCCTGGCCAGCCCTCAGCTCCTCAAGGCTACAAAGTTTCAACTACAGAAGGTAAATAAATCCCAAAAAAAAAAGAGAAAAAGGAAAGGCTGGGAGCTTGGGTCACCAGGGGGCGTGGCCAGCCTGAAAACAGCCATCAGCCCCTTACCCAGGTGGGCCAGGCACCCCCATGGGGTAAGGGTCCCTGCTGGGAGTTTGGCCAGCTTGCAAACAGGCATCAGCCCCTCACCCACGCTGACCAGGCACCCCAGTGGTATCCCCACCCTGAAGGGGATATGGCCAGCCTAAAAACAGCCCTCAACCCCTCACTGAGGCTGGCCACACCCCCATGGGGTGAGAGTCACCGGGGGGGGCTTGACCAGCCTGCAAACAGCCATCAGCCCCTCACCTAGGCTGGCCAGGCACCCCAGTGAGGACCTCTACCCTGAAGGGGATGTGGCCAGCCTGAAAATGGCCCTCAGCTTCTCACCCAGGCTGGCCAGGCACCCCAGCAGAACACCCCCACCTTGAAGGCGGCTGTGGTCAGCCTGCAAATAGCCCTCAGCCCCTCACCCAGGCTGGCCAGGCATCCCAGCGGGACCCCCAACCTGATCCAGGACACCCTTCAGGGCAAACCAGCCAGCTCCCACCGGCGCAACAGGCCTCAATCCTATCCAATCTAATAAAAGAGTAATATGCAAATTGGTGTCACTCTGCTATAGCTAAGCCATGCCCACCAGCCAATCAGAGCAGCTATATGCAAATTAACCCAGCCAAGATGGCAGCTGGCAGCTATGGAGCAGGAACAAGCAGGAGGCTTGCCCTGGCGATGGAGGAAGCTAAGGTTCCTGACTGCCTTGGCTGGCTGTGGCCTCTGCTCAAGGCAACAAAGTTTCAATAATAGAAGATAAATAAACCCCAGATACCTGCTTCCAGCCAGCCTCACTGGGAGCTTGGGTGGCCAGGAGCCTTGGCCAGCCTGCAAACAGCCATCAGCCACTCACCCAGGCTGGCCAGGCACCCCAGTAGGACCCCCCTCCCTGAAGGGGCTGTGGCCAGCCTAAAAACAGCCCTCAGCTCCTCATCCAGGCTAGCCAGGCACCCCAGCAGGGACCCCCTCCCTGAAGAGGATGTGGCCAGCCTGCAAAAGGCCTCAACCCCTCACCCAGGCTGGCCAGGCACCCCAGGGGGGGACACCCACCTTGAAGGGGCTGTGACCAGCCTCCAAACAGCCATCAGCCACTCACCCAGGCTGGCCAGGCACCCTAGCAGGACCTTCACCCTGATCTAGGACACCTTTCAGGGCAAACCCTGGCCCCCACCCATGCACCAGGCCTCTATCCTATATAATAAAAGGATAATATGCAAATTGACCCTAACAGCAGAATGATTGGGAATGACTGGTCACTATGACACACACTGACCACCAGGGGGCAGATGCTCAATGTAGGAGCTGGTGGTCAGTGCACTCCCACAGTGGGAGCTCTGCTCAGCCACAAGCCAGGCTGACAGCTGCCAGTACAGCGGTGGTGGTGGGAGCCTCTCCTGCCTCCTCAGCAACACTAAGGATGTCCAACTGCGGCTTAGGCCTGCTCCCCGCTGGCAAGTGGACATCCTCTGAGGGCTCCCAGGCTGCCAGAGTGATGTCTGACTGTCAGCTTAGGCCTGATCGCCCAGGGAGCAGGCCTAAGCCAGCAGGTGGACATCCCCCGAGGGTTCCCAGACTGCGAGAGGGCACAGGCTGGGCTGAGGGACCCCCCTGAGTGCACAAATTTTGTGCACCGGGCCTCTAGTCCTATATAATAAGAGTAATATGTAAATTGACCTTAATAGCAGAACCATTGGGAATGACTGGCCACTATGACACACACTGACCACCAAGGGGCAGACACTCAATGCAGGAGCTGGCCCCTGGTGGTCAGTGTGCTCCCACATGGAGAGCTCTGCTCAGCCACAAGCCCAGGCTGACAGCTGCCACCACAGCAGTGGTGGCAGGAGCCTCTCCTGCCTCCTCAGCAGCACTAAGGATGTCCAACTGAAGCTTAGGCCTGCTCCCCGCTGGCAAGTGGACATCCTCCGAGAGCTCCTGGGCTGCCAGAGGGAGGTCTGACTGCCAGTTTGGGCCCAATCCCCTGGGGAGTGGGCCTAAGCCAGCAGGTGGACATCCCCTGAGGGGTCCCAGACTACAAGAGGGCACAGGCCAGGCAGAGGGACCCCCTCCAGTGCACAAATTTTTGTGCATTGGGCATCTAATATTCTATAATACTACTCACTATCATAAAGAGGTAACAAATGTAACTTTATTTGAACTATAAGAAATCAATTTTATTTTGGCTGGATTTGTTTTCATTGGCTAAAATAATTTTTTTAAATATTTCTACAACTGTCCCTATTTCTCAAGAGCCAATTTCAGGTTTTCTTACATCACTAAGAAGGACACTACTAACATTATAACTTTTGTACTTTCTAATTTTACTAGATTATACTAGTGTTATTTGAGGGTGATGATGATAATGATGGGAAAAAAGCACCTTCTACAGTTCAAAACTTCTTAGTGTTTGGCATGTGGTGAAGAATCGGCAATTTGAGTTTCCTTCCCTTGTGTAACCAAGAGCTGCCTCACAGCACAAGTTTCTCTAGCTGCTCCTATTTCCCTGCTTTGATCTCTTCTTCCTCACTGGCCCAGAGGTTAATAGAAAGTTAAGTAGCAAAAGTAGGAAATACATAACAATTTAAATGTTGTCTGGTTGCCTGAGTCTTTAGCTGTGCCATTGCTTTTGAACTGGAAGCTATCCCACGAATAATACTGGTATTACATATGGCCGAGAAACATATGAAAAAATGCTCAAAGTCACTGATCATTAGAAAAATGCAAATTAAAACAACAATGAGGTATCACTTCACACTTGTCAAAATGGCTACTATCAATAAATCAATAAATGACAAGTGCTGGTGAGGATGTGGAGAAAAGGGATCCCTAGTATACTGCTGGTGGGAATGCAGACTGATGCAACCATTATGGAAAACAGTATGGAGTTCCCTCAAAAATTAAATATGAACTGCCATTTGACCCAGTGGTCTCACTTCTAGGAATTTATCCTAAGAAACACAAATACCAATAAAAAAAGAATGTATGCACCTCTATGTTCATAGCAACACAATTTACAATAGCTGGGATCTGGAAACTGCCCAAGTGCCCATCAGTAGATGAGTGGGTAAAAAACTGTGGTACATTTATACTGTGTAATATTATGCAGCAGTAAAAAAAAAAAAAGAATCTCTTACCCTTTGAGACAATATGGTGTGATATTTGCTAAAACTTTTTTTAAAAACATAAGCTTTAATAAGTTCTGATATTTTCTCCTTATACTCTCAAGTACATTATTTTAGAGACAGCTGCACTGAAAATAGATCCCCTTGCACACAGCAGGTTTCAAATGAATATCTGTTTACTGAATAAAACAAACCTGCTATTCTGATTTTTTTGGGGAGGGGGAGGGTGTTCACATTATGTTTGAGGATCATCGTGTAAAACAGACTTGGTCTCAAGTAAAAGTTTTGAAGGCAAAAAATTTTTTGGGAAAGGGACAACTTATAATACCAAGTTTTCTTTATAAAGAATTTGTATCTTTACTTTGTATCTTTACTGCATTTATTCCTACATATGGATTACTAGGGACCCAGTGCACAAAAATTTTGGCCAGCTATAAAATGGCACAAAAATTTGTGCACTCGAAGGGGTCCCTCAGCCCGGCCTGTGCCTTCTCACAGTGTGCGACCCCTCAGGGGATGTCCACCTGCTGGCGTGCCTGGCCAGCCTGGGTGAGGGGCTGAGGGCCGTTTTCAGGCTGCCCACAGTCCCTTCAGGGTTCAGGTCCCTACTGGGGTATGTGGCCAGCATGGGTGAGGGGATGAGGGCCATTTTCAGGTTTCCCACAGCTCCCATTGATACAACATCCCAGCGAGGCTGGCCAGAATCAGGTTTTTGGAGTTCATTTATCTTCTATAATTGAAACTTCGTTACCTTGAGCAGAGGCCTAGGCAGGTTACGAAGCCTCCTGTTTGCTTCAGCTCTGTGGCTTCTATAATTGAAACATTGTTGCCATGAGCAGAGGCTCAGCCAGCCTAGGCAGGCAGCTGCAACAGAAGCCTCCTGTTTGCTCTAGCTCCATGGCTGCCGGCCTCCATCTTGGCTGGGTTAATTTGCATACAGTCGCTCTGATTGGCTGGGGGCGTGGCTTGGCTGGTGGGCGTGTCTTAGGTGTCTTGGAGTGATGGTCAATTTGCATATTACTATTTTATTATATTGGATGGTTTTTTTCATGAATATTTGTTTGGTCAATTTCATTTTTGACTGCTAATGAAAGAAAGCTATTAATAATAGCTTTTCAAAATTTATTAATTCTAGTTGTTTTCTACTACCCCAAGTTTTCTGAGCATCCTATTATATAATTTGAAAACAGAAATAATTATTTTCTTGTTTTCCAACATTTATAGCAAAATTTCATTTATTTATTACTTCAATGGCTGGAATTGTCAAAATGAAGTTTAATTACAAAGACAATCATATAACTGATGATGGGATGTATTTGTCTTATTTCTAACTTGAACAAAAATAGCTTTTATATTTCATCTATTAGTATAGGACATTTGCTTTCTTTTTTGGGGGAAAACTGTCATATTTTAATAGTTTTCTTTTATTTTGATGTTAGTTTTATAAAATCAGAATTGGTTTCTTTATAAATGTAGTTTTGCTTCTAATGATACAATAATCTGAGGTTCTTTAATAACGAATATGTTTGCAGACTGCAGGTATAATTTACTCAATAGTTACATAAATTTTCTTTTGATACTTCTTATTGGGCTAGATTTTCTTAAAGTTATAATTATTTGTAACTATTTTAATTAGTGAAATTGATTTGTTTTCTTTTGGGAGTTTCTATCAAATTTTTGTCTTAGGTTCTGAAAGTTTCATAACAATATACTCAATGTTAAATTTTAATAGTTTAAGATTGTATTATGCAATATAGTAACTACCAGCCACATATGGCAATTTAAGTTATATTAATTAAAACAAAATAAAACATTCAATTCATCAGACCCCAAGCCACTTTTAATTGCTACCATATTGTACTGCACAGATGTCACATCTGGCTTTAAAATTCTAAGGTGTTTTTTTTCCCCATTCCTGTTATCAATGTTATTGAAGCTACAAAGTCATAAGGTTCTACATCATATTCTTGAAGAACTAATACTCCCAAATCAAACCTTTCTTCACTCATCTCAAATAAGTAGCAATCATCATACAAATGCACCTGATTTTCTATGCAACAGGAAAGAAAAAATTCCTTTAATCTACTAGCTACAAAGCTATCTTTATATAGTAAGTCATATAAAATACTAAAACCAAACAAAACTTTTATGCAGAAAGTACCCTCAAGAAGGGGGCAATGGCAAATTTATCAAGTTTTAAATTCCTTTTCATTCACTGGCATAATGTTTTTATATCTTAGAGGCAAACTTGACCTTTAGCTTTATTATAAACTAGTGGCCTGGTATATGAAATTCGTGCATGGGCGGGGGGGTGTCCTTCAGCCCAGCCTGCACTCTCTCCAATCGGGGACCTCTTAGGGGATGTTTGACTGCCTGTTTAGGCCCAATCCCCGGCAGTCAGACATTCCTCTCGCAATCTGGGACCGCTGGCTCCTAACCGCTCATCTGTCTGCCTGCTTGCCTGATCGCCCATAACTGCCTCGGCCTGCCTGACTGCCTAATCGCTCTTAACCCCTCTGCCTGCTTGATCGCCCCTAACTGCCCTCCCCCGCCAACCTGATTGCCCCTAACTGCCTCTGCCTTGGCCCCCACCACCATGGCTTTATCCAGAAGAAAGTCGGACATCAGGTAGATGGCTGGTCGACCCAGCCTAATCAGTATATTACCCTTTTATTAATATAGATTATATAGGGTAGGACTGCTTAAATTGGGGGGGGAGCCTTTTTCATCAGAAGGAGTGCTGTTGGCAGACAAAAATACATAATCCCCATATGCACTATACTGCCAAATCAGTCATTAAAAAATTGAGCCCTTTCTTACACCTAACACCAAATAGCTGTTTATTGGTTGTTTTTATATTATGCTTTTGTTGTTTTTACATAATCTTCTTGTTGTTTTCATATGTCTTTTATTGTTATAGCATGTTGTTATTGTTTCTTAATGAATTTATTATTTTCATGTATATTTTACTAATTTCCTTTAATCTGACACTTCTATTATAGAGAAAGGGTGAATGGCGATATTAAAATATTTCTTCTAATTAATTTCCTTTCAATATGCATGAATCCATGCACTAGGCCATTCAGTATTGAAATATTTATAGGTGAAATGCTATGATCTAGAACTTGTTTCAGAATAATATGGGCGCTAGTAGGTGGGTAGAAGGTATAGATGAAACATGATTGGTCCATAACTGCCTCAGCGCGGCCAAGTAAGAGTTGCCAAAGAGCAATGAGGTACTATTGGCTGAATCTGATAACCAAACAGTCCTCTTTATTTACTTCCTAAACCTCCATGCAACTTTCCGTTACCACTTTCAAAGTATTGGGCTTCTCTGGGTCCCAGATAGTTGGAACCGAATCATACACCTCTAGCGCTTTCTCTTCCATGATCCGGGGCTGCCGGTCAGCTCCCCGCTCAAAGAGGCCCGAGAGCCACAGGACCTGCTCAGCGTCCAGGAGAGCAGCCCCGACACCCGCTTCATCCTCACGCTCCGCCATCCCTGGCGACTGTCCCACCCGAGCTGCCTGTCCTCACGATTTATCAACTTCCTGGTTTCAAAATGGGCCCAGACCAACCTATGAGTGTCCAGGGGAGCAGAGAATGGGCCTAAAGTTCTAATTTTAATCTGCTCCTGTTTGATACAATAATGCATACCACATACAGTTCCATTTGTATTGACTAAAGGCGAGAAGCTGGGGTGGGAAGAAGAATATTAGCGAACAAGAGAAGTGAACACTAGCCCTTGTGTGAAAATCTTGGTAAGATATTGTTATTGAAAGCTTCATTTACCTCTATTTCAGTTGATGTGACCCATCAAAGGAGCTGGTTTGTGTCAAATCAATATTATTCCTTTTGGTGTTTCTTTCCCTCTTTTCAAATAGTGGCCCATTTTATGTTGTTCCATTTGATTAATGTGCGCCTCTTCCAGACGCCCTGTTTTATATCAGAAATGAAGGGGGCTGCTCTGCGAGGGCTCCCTCTTGGGAGGTAAATGACAGCTCACATATGCCTGGTTTAGGTCTTCTTCGGGAACAGTGTTCTGTGGCCCAAGATGATCAGAGGGCACAGTATTGCAGATTTGATATAAATCTGCCCATTCTGGGGAGATAGTAACAAAATTAAATCTTTCTAATATATACTGCCTTTTCTGTACCAGACACTGAGCAATGTGGAAGATACAAAAATCTGACATATGGTTCCTGCAGTCCCCAAAGAAATTTTTAAATATCTAACACACAGCAGGAAATTACAAGTATCCCAAGCACCATGAGTTTAGAAGTTACATCCAGCTACAGTTGGAGCTGATAGGCGGGAATGGGGTCAGTTCAGTGACAATGTCATAAAGAGTATGTAAAGATAGGACAGAGTCCAGAGCAGGGACTCTTGGAAAGGAAAGGATAGAAAAATTGTACGCCTTAGAGCATGTTTCACTTCTTTAGAGCATAGAACAGATGGAAAAGAAGTTTTACCATTAGCTGAAGTCAAAATATTTTGACTACAAGCATAATAATTAATAACCAAATAGGTTACACCTAATACCATCAATATTTTACCTCTAAGCCAAATCATTCAGTCTAACCACAAGAAATTTATGTACAAAGAAAACTTACAAACAAGAGTGGAATTACTAAAATGCCCTGGAAAATAATACATATACACATACCCTATACAGAAAAAAGAAATATTTTTGTTTGTTTCCTAATCATAGTGAGGTGTGGGGAAAATGTTCATTTAAACTCCAGCTTCATCAATGCACAGCTATCACAGAGTCCTTTTAGGCCATCAGTATAATAATGATACAGGATGAATCCCTGGCATTTTGTTCTAAAACCCACAAATGAATCAGTAGTGTGCCCAGCTGCAGCTCCCTTCCTGAATTTCAGAAGCTCTGGGTGTCGCACACATGCAGCTCTATATCACTTCACCCAAAAGACTGGCAGCTGGCCAAGAAGCCTCTGTGTGGTATACATTCCCCAAGGCTTAAGAACTGCCGTTTAATTACAATTCAGCCATAAAACGACATGTACTTTTAGGACATTATCCCGATATAAAACAAATTCAATTCAGATTTATTTAATAAAGTTATTCCTCCAAAATGCAATATATAAAGACAGTAAAGAATATAACCGGTATTTTTAAAGAGACCTATGATTATAATTCCATTCCATTAAGATAATTCTTAAAATTTCCTCAGATTACTATTTCCTTATAATCTTACCAACAGCAAGAAAGCCCACCACACAGAGATTTAACTGTATTTGTAAACTTTTCCATAAGCAATTCATGCACATTGCTAACTAAAAATCAAGATGAATGAATGTTTTAACATCTGGTACATGTAGACTGACATGACCAACAACAACGAATGTGAGATAGATACCTCAAGAATGATCTTATTTTCTGCTGTCTTACAACCCTACAGAAACACATGGTTCTATCAATTAGGTAGGTACATCATTCTAGTATGTAAGTTTCCTAAGGGAAAGGGGGAAAAAATAAAAAACAACAACACTTCAACAGCTTGGCTAATACTTAACTTTCATAGAAAGGAGTGTTTTACAAGAGCAAATAACAATAAACTGAACACTAGCCTTTGTGTGAAAAGCTTGGGAGATTTTCATCTTTACTGAAATCTATATCTACCTCTAGCTTCTCTTTTTCCCATAGCTGATCATCTTCCACACAGAAGATCACTGATATATTAGTGATCTGAATGACTGAACCTTAAGATGTTATATTCAACAGTCACAATTAATGTTAAGCCTGTCCAAATTTAAAACTTAGGAAGCCAACTGACCTTTTTACAATACATCAACTAACGATGATGTAGAAAGGATTAGCACACAACTTCAGCAGAAAGTGTGAATTGAACATATTTGCAGTTTAAATTTCCACCCTGCCTAGTAGCACTTCATAAGACAATCAAGGGCTATATGGGAAAAACAAACACACACAAAAACCTTCCAAAGAAATCCTTTAACTGGCCTTTCCCACTTCAATGTCAAAAACCTTTTGAATCGAGTAAACTGATTAAAACAAGAATTGTTCATCATAATTTTCTAGTCAAGGAAAGAAATTTGCTTCATACCAAAGTTAAAATTGCAAAATACAGTGACTTTCTAAGGATATCATTGTTAAACATCAATGTAATCTAAATAACCTAGATCTAAGTAGTTCTAAAAAGAAATACTTAACTTTATTGTCAGTTATATGAAAATCTCCTCCTAAAAAATTTGATATTTTAAAAAATAGCTACACATGAAATTTCTGACATTCATCTGCAGAGGAGTAGGACAATGGAGCTATTCTGGGAGAGGGGACTTTGTATAAGTTTTTTATACAAAGAAATTAAATTTTTAGGGAATATGTAACAAATTGTTAACTTGCACCATAGAAACATGGTTTTGTAAAATCATATTCTTCAATTAAAAACAAAACAAGAAAAAAAGGAATTGTAATGAACAACAAAGAAATAGATACTTTTCATTTTCCTAAAGATTATTGGGATAGACAAGGAACATAAGGTGGGAAAGAAGAGAGGGGCAGAAATAGAAAGGAACAATGCAAAGTAAAAGCTAAGTGAATAGGACAGGCATTCCTGATGGCTCCCGGCCCATGAGTGAATTCTGAAAGAACTAAAAGGAGGTGTTGGCAGTAGCAACTGGCTTAGAGGAAGAGGAGCGAGGAAATGAAAAAACACTTGCACACGCATAAAAAGAAATATCATTTCCAAGAAAATATTAATACTTACCAGTATGTACTGTAGCTACTACAATCCATACACACTGTGTGCTGAGCTTTATCTTGTTTTTCTGATTTCTTATGGTTGGTTAAGGGTACTTGTGCATCTTCATAATGCTTCTTTGCATGGCCATTCACATACCTTACAAAAACCAAATGAAAAATTATTTTAATCTAAATATTGCTTTGGAAGTTAAAGTAGTATGGGATGATGATAAAACTAAATGATAAACCAGAATAAGAAAGAATTCCTCCTTATAAGAGCATTCAGTCATTTAGTTATTAAGTTGAATACTTAAAATATGCTTTTTCTGCAAATATGACAATCAACTTTAATTACAGCATATACAAGGCAAACATAAGTTAACTATAGTCATAAATATTTTGTAACACTTTCCAACTCAGATTTAGTAAATCACTGTTATTACAGAAAGCAGAATGAAACAGTTTGAAATTTGTTCATATGCACCCAAATTCATCTACACTTTCATCTAAATACTGTACAATGCTGTATAACTAACCACGGCTGTGAAGACCCTTATAAAACAAAATCTCCCAGTACCTAAAAAAGCAGCCAATTTGTAGAAGGCAAGGCCTAATTGAAAACTCTGAACCATCAAAACAAATGTCGGTCAAATGGTACCAAAATAAAAATGCTCAGAGTTAAGGGGACATTTTTGTCATGAGGCACCTTAACTGTACCAGGAGCAACACTTACCTTGTGGTAAGTAGGAAAGATCAACTTCAAGCTCAGCCTCTCAACTCAAAATTTGATCACATTGTTTTCCCATTTTTTCATTGAAGTAAACATAACCAACATTTGTATGTAGTACATGAGTTCTCTGTCCACAAAAGTGGACTAAAATGAATTTTTAAATAAAATAATGGTTAAGAGTGTAAACACAAAAACTAGACAGCCTGAGTTCAAAAGCAGGCTTTGTCTACATGCTGCTCATGTGAGTCTGGGTGAGTCACTTAACCTCTCTGTACTTATGTTTCTCATCTGTAAAATGGAGATACCAGTGCTCAGATCTCATACACCAAGCATGTCAAACTCATGGCCCACAACAAATATTTTTGTGGCCCAGCCAATATAATGGTATGTAAGAAACGTTTTCATAAAAATTTTGTAACTTAATTTTTACAATATCCTGTTATACATAATTATTAGTAACGAACTACAATGTTCGCTAAAGACTGATTACTATAATCGTGTTGCATTCACTTCCCTTACTCGCCTTATGCACAGGCGCACCATTTCTCTCCACTAATACTAGCAGCTGACTGCCACATCATTAGTCTTGGACTAATTTGTTTGGTGTGTGCAACAGGAAATATTTTGCTTTCGGAGAACAAGAAAAATAGGTTTTTTTGCGTTACGCTTGTTAATTTGTACAGTTATTCAGTGTCTGGTAAGTTAATGTTCAAAAAAATTACTTTTTATTAAAATGTTCTATTATTTTATGTTAACGATTACTCATTTCAGCCCTTTGTATTCAGCATGTCTCTATCAAAATAAACCTATGCTTCTATGAAAATCGAAGCTTTTGTTTTTGTGTGGCCCACATAAACCTAAACCTCATTTGGCCCGTGTTAGCCTTTGAGTTTGACATGCTTGTCATACACTGTTAAGTGATTAAATTAAGTAACGCATGGCTCAGAATGTATGCATGAATAAGTGAGAATTAGTAATTATTTTATTCATGTTTTCCTTTATATGTTTAACTACTATTTATTCAGAATCCAAACAGCATAATTGTTTAAAAAGTGGTAATATTAAACACATACTTTGAGATGACATATTGCACAGATCAAGAAACACACAATATTTAATTAAAAAGGTAAACACCAAAGTGTAATATAGGCTTAATAACTAACCAGCTCAATTTCTAATGTTTATATTTATTCTATGCCATGAAAAGAATAGTATTTATGAGTGCCTTTGAAATTAAAGAAAAGATAATACTGAAGAATAATAATAAAGGTACTACTACCTCAAGTCTTTGAAAAATGATTATCTGTACATTGTACACATGGTTCATCTAGCCACCACACTGTGGTCTCCAAATAGACTAGACAAGAGGCCCAGTGCACGAATTTGTGCACCAGTGGGGTCCCTCAGCCTGTCCTGTAGGATCAAGCTAAAACTGGGTCTTCAACATCCCCCCAAGGGGTCCCAGATTGCGAGAGGGTGCAGGCCAAGCGGAGGGACCCTACTGGTGCATGATCAGGGCTGGGGAGGGATTCAGGAGGCTGGCCAGCCAGGAAGGGACCACAGGAGGGCTCCAGGGCATGTCCACTCCATCTCACTCAGTCCTGATTGGTCGGATCCCAGCAGCAAGTTAACCTACTGGTCAGAGCATCTGCCCCCTGGTGGTCAGTGCACATCACAGGGATAGGTTGAGCGGCCTTAGCATATCATTGGCATATTACACTTTGATGGGTTGAATGGCTGCCAGGTTGACCGGCCACTTAGCATATTAGGCTTTTATTATATAGTATATTTAAATGGTTACTGTAAATGTCAGTGATAAAGTAAGAAGTGTATTACTGCCAATATTAAGATTAGCAATGTTTTGGCTAATACTCAAATACATCAGTCAGATGTTAACAGTTTTGTATGAAAAAATGGCTAATATAAACATAAGTATTTCCCTCAACTAGTTTTAGATTTTAGCTAGACAATTTGGTCTAAAAAGGAAAATGTCAATATATGTCACACATTTCTAACAACAAGCACAAAAATTTTTTAGATAACTTAAATTGGGATGGTATTATGAAGACCAATAAACATATAACTCAAATATGCTAATAAACTGTTTTCTAGTTGAAAAAATATTCAATTTAAGACTTCCCTACAGACAAGTGGTCTAAAATTACTAAAATCAGAATCTGCGGCAATCAACACATAATAAAAGGGAATTAACCAATCAGCTATGTAAAATGAAAATCCAAATGCAGGCTACTCTCACCTGTTTAATCTACTTAATCATATTTTTCTGCAACTATATAGAATATTTAAATTTAAGATTGCTTGCAAGTAGAAACAGACTACCTGCATAGTCTAGGAAATTTTCAATTTATTTTCTCAAAACCTTCTTAGAGAATTGTTTATTGTTTGCTATTAAGAACATTAATATCTCTAATTTTTTAGTTTGTCAGGTCTTTTTGTTGGCATATGACCATCAAGATTTAGGTTGTAGAGCACTATGAGACAACTGGAGAACAGAACTATATAAATTTTATTGCATTATAATTCTCACCTCTCAAAATCTAGGAGAGGAATCTGTCTCTTCAAGTGCAGAATTTAAGTGCTTGTACATTTCTTCTGTTTTAAAAAAGTGTTATCTGTACAAAGTATTTTCAGGCTCCCCAAATCCTAGAGATTTCAAAACCACAACAGCCAAAATTAAGAAAGATATGCAGTTAACATTTTCCAAAGGTACTCTTAAGTGTACATGGAAAAAAAATACTAAATTTCAGGGCTCAAAATGTAAAAAATCAAAAGTTAACTGAACAAAGATGTTCTCTTCATGCAATGAGGGTTTTAAAGTAACAATGGGGAAACAGACCTAATAAATATGATATAGATTTCAGCCTGTGTGACTTAATATAATTTCCCATCCCCTGTTGCTAAGCTTTTAATTCTGAAGCAAATTCAAAGTGGATTTTTTAAGCTACAAGAACAATAGATATCAATGTGCCACTGCCAGGCTAAAGGAAAACAAAGGTTGATATTTATTTAAGTTTATGTCAAAAGAAAAGAGTTACTATAGTATTTTAGTAACATCATTTTAAAACCAAGAACTGGGAGGAAATGCTCAGGCTTCAACTGGGATGGGGTGGGGGTGGGGAATTAGGTCCCTGGAAAACAAAAGTATCTTAATGGAGCAATGAAACATTTGATACATCTTAGAAATTAACTATGAACTCCACAGTGAGAACATTTTCAAGGGAATTCTTTTAGCTATAAATATTTTAGTGTTGCTTTTTCTTTCTTTTTTTTTCTTCAGAAGAATAATGTAATACCTGGAATGTGAATCAAAAGTCAGTAAATTAGGTGGAGATGGGGTAGATAATAGGTGAAACAAGCTGGGCCATGTGCTAATGATTGTTGAAGCTGGGTGATGAAAATATGGGGGTCAATTATACTACCTCTCTCCTTTTGCATTTGTTTAAATTCACCCTAATAAAAGGTTTAAAAAACAACTTTTATTTAAATACTAGAGGCCCAGTGCACGAAGTTAGTGCACAGGTAGGATCCCTTGGCCTGGCCATCGATCAGGGTGGATTGGGGCCTTCCAGCTGCCAACTTGGGCCTCCCTTCCCTGGTTGCCAGCTGGGGTCTACCTTCCCTGGCTGTCAGCTACTGGCCAGGGCCCCCCTTTCCTGGCTGCCAGCTGCTGGCTGGGGCCTACCTTTCCTGGCTGCCTACTGGGGCCTACCTTCCCCGGCTGCCAACTGCTGGCCGGGGCCTTCCTTCTACACCGGCCCCTGGTGGTCAGCATATGCCATAGCAAGCGACTGGTCTCCCGGTCAAACTCCCGTGGGGACAATTTGCATATTAGGCTTTTATATATATATTAGGGGCCTGGTACACAAAAATTTGTTCACTCGGGGGAGGAGGGTCCCTCAGCCCAGCCTGTGCCCTCTTGCAGTATGGGACCCCTCAAAGGATGTCCACCTGCTGGTGTGCCTGGCCAGCCTGGGTGAGGGGCTGATGGCTGTTTGCAGGTTGGCCAAGCCCCCCAGTGGGGACTCTCACCCCATGGGGGTGTGACCAGCCTGAGTAAGGGGCTGAGGGCCATTTTCAGGTTGCCCACAGTCCCTTCAGGGTTCAGGTCCCTACTGGGGTACCTGGCCAGCCTGGGTGAGGGGCTGAGGGCTGTTTTCAGGCTGCCCACAGCTCCCATTGATACAACATCCCAGTGAGGCTGGCTAGAATCAGGTTTCTGGGGTTTATTTATCTTCTATAATTGAAACTTTGTTGTCTTGAGTGGAGGCCTAGGAGGCAACAAAGCCTCCTGTTTACTTCAGCTCCGTGGCTTCTATAACTGAAACATTGTTGCCTTGAGCAGAGGCCTAACCAGCCTAGGCAGGCAGTTTCCTCCATTGCTGGCCTCCTGCTTGCTCTAGCTCCGTGGCTGTTGGACACCATCTTGGCTGGGATAATTTGCATACACCCGCTCTGACTGGCCAGTGGGCGTGGCTTTGCCGGTGGGCATGGCTTATGTGTAACAGAGTGAGGGTCAATTTGCATGTTACTCTATTAGATTAGATATATGGATTTCAAAATCCCCATATATCATCTTTTCAATCAAATATTACTAGGTTTAGGTTATCTTAATCATCAAATGAATTCTGAGTATCAATATAAAGGGTTTCTCCCCCCCCCAGATTTTCCTTAGTTGTACCACTGGGGGGAAAAACCCAACAGATTCTATGGGGACAGATAAATTCTACAGAGAATTACACATTATAATTAAGCAATGGTGCTAAATAAATCCAAATCAATAAACTGTTAACATAAAGCTTAAAAGCAAACTGAAAAAATGCAAGTAGGGAAGCAAAGTAGTAAGTATGTCACCTACCTTCCACAGTGGACACTTGAACAAGTCAAACACACCCAGGGACTTTTGTTGGATCGGCACACTAATAAAAAGAAAAATACACAATATACCAATTGTACATGTTAATTCTCAATTTCTCCCCTAATCCGTAATGTCATATCCCATGATTCAGTTGTGAATTCCACGGCAGCGTAGGTGTACTGAGCTCATAGATCCCTGCCCTGTGAGAGCACTGACATGAAGGGACAGCCTAATTAGTTCTACTGAGAAGAAAGTAAATGCATATACTCAGCAGCTGTTCATTTTAATTGTTGACTCAAACAGTTTAATTACTAGTTAAATGCATATTTACTTTTTTCCATATTTACTTATTCCTTTTACCAGTCTGACAAAATTGATAGTCTATTTTCTCATAGCATTTTTTAAATTTATCTTTCATTACAAGCATTTTTAAGTCTAACATTTAATCACATCTTTGCCATGCAGATCACATACTATACCATTATAAATGACAACTTTCAGTTTACTTAGTAAAGGCATAACCTAAGTATACAATTAGGAGCACTAAATCCAATTCTTCCCAAATCAATGTCTGTTACATAAAATATAACTCTAAATATGACAACTGCATATAATTCTTGCTGAGAGTGTAATCAGAACATTAATTATTTTAGTTTAAGTATTATAGAGTGAGGAAGGCTAACAGGGTTATGAATATTTTTAAAATATTAATTATAATTTTGCTTGCTATTTATTCAATTTTTTTCAAAAAGCCCAATAAACATAAACAATGATTTCCAAAAGGGAAGGGATATAAAAATCACCGGGAAGACTTTTCAAAACACATATGTTCTACTGAGGCAGAAAGAATGTGTATTTTGAGAAAAGCAGCTTCCCAGATAACTGCTTAATAATATAATCCCTTAAGAATCACTAGTTAGCATCCTAGGAGCATGGGAGGGGCAGCACAGCACAACCACACACTCAGAATTATAGTAAATCCATTGTCTGACATATAACATGTGTTCAATAAACATTTGTTGATCAACCAAAAGACTTGTATGCATGCATATAAGCATAACCAATGGACACAGACAATAGGGGGTCAGGGCCTGTGCTGGGAGGTGGGAGCGGGCTAGGAGAGGTCAATGGAAGAAAAAGGAGACATATGTAATACTTTCAATAATAAAGAATTAAAAATAATAAACATTTGTTGAAACAAAGTTTAAATTTCTTAGTTTAAAATACCAAGCTCTTCCAAAACCTGGTCCCTGCCTTACTGCTCTTGCCTTATCATACATTATAACAGGCCTTTCTCAGTGTTAAGAAAAATTAACCAGACCTAGCTGGTTTGGCTCAGTGGATAGAGCACTGGTTAGAGGATTGACGGGTCCCTGGTTTGATTGTGGTCAAGGGCAAGTACCTTGTTTTTGCGGGGTCAATCCTGTAACCAATCAATGTATCTCTCTTACATTGATATTTCTCTCAGTCTCTCCCCCTCCTTTCCACTCTCTCTAAGAATCAATGAAAAAAGGTGAGGATTAACAAAACAAAAAAAAGAGAGAAGAAAAATTACCCAAAATGGAGAATAAGATGAATCAAGAACTGTAAACCCCTCAAATGTATAATGAAACATTTTTAATAGGTCCTCCTAAAGATATTTTATTATAGAAGCCGAATGCATGAAATTGATGCAAGGGGCTTGGCCCGTGCACCCCTGCTTCATTGGGAAAGTCGTCCGGAAGGTCATTCAGCCACCCAGTCTAATTAGCATATTATGCTTTTATTATTATAGACTGCTTGACCTGTTGTTTACTATAGATTAGGAACCAAATTCTACTAAGTTAAGGTAAATTTGTAGATTTGTATTCAGTAGAAATAATTTCTGTCCAACAAAATCCAAAGGTTTTACTACCCTATAGGACATAAACCAATCTTGTACCTAGTTAAGCAATTTATTTAAATGTTCTTTCTTTAGTGTCAACATACACTCAATTCCTCAAATGCTTTTGGAATCAGCTTTACCATCCTGCTGTTTCCCTAACAGTGACATATGGTCATTCTATATTTGTCTGGGAGGAGTGGAGTGGACAAGGAAGAATAAAAGAGCACAGTGATTGACCAACAGGGCTCTACCTACTTTTTAAAATAGTTTTATATTGATATTTAGAGAGAGAGGAAACAAGAGGGAGAGAGAAACATCTATGGGTGAACACAACATCAATGGCTGTCTCCTGCATGCACCCCAACAGGGACCAAGCCACAACCCTGGCACGTGCTCTTGATTGGGAATCGAACCAGCATCCTCCTGGTGCACTGGATGACGCGGAACCAACTGAGCCACACGTGGGTCAGAGCTCTAACTATTCTTGAATATGAACGCTTTGAGTGTAAATCCCCTTTCCAGTTAGCCAAAGGCCCTACCTTTGTTTAGGGTAACTCACACATTTACATTAATTGCCAGGGCCATCCTAAAGGTATCTGAGCTTTTTACTCAGTTTGGTCCAATTTTGTTATGTTTTTGTAAACTACATGACAGAAAGGCTAAGAAGGATACCTGCCAAACTGCTAACAATTATTTTAGGCAGGTACATAAGAAAACTGTTTGTGGAGGGAGACTGTTGCCTTTTCATTTGTACATTCCTGTGGTACTGGACTTATATCAACAAGATGATTTATTTACAGTTTGAAAAGAAAATCCTAAAAAGTCTATTTTTTAAAAGGAAAATAACCCTACCTGGTTTGGCTCAGTGGATAGAGCATCAGCCTGTGGACTGAAGAGTCCCAGGTTCAACTCTGGTCAAGGGCACCTGCCTGGGTTGCAGGCTCAATCCCCACAAGGGGGTGTGCAGGAGGCAGCCAATCAATGATTCTCTCTCATCACTGATGTTTTAATCTCTCTCTCCCTCTTCCTTCCTTTCTGAAATCAATAAAAATATATTTAAAATAATAAAGCAAAATAAATTTGAAAATAGCTTACATATTCATGGTTTGAGATATAATTTGCAGAATTGAAAAACTACAAATATTACAGTTTTATTCCTACAGCAAATCTTTTTTTTCTCTTAGTAAATAGTAAGAAACCCTGTAACTCGACTTAGGGAGAAGTAACTGTTGAAGTTTAATATTATATCCTCAGACAATTGTTGTAATAGTAACTATGGGCCCAACCTTTTAACTACCTAAAGTTCTTTTTAATTATGAAATTTTTTTATTATTTTTAATGAAGGGAAAGAAATCTACAGCTAAATCACTATTACTTTGATGTGTTTCCTACCAAGTGTTCCTTTTACCCCTTTATAGTTGTAAATATACACACAGTACATAAAATTTTATAATCTAGTGGCCCAGTGCACGGATTCATGCACATTGAAAGGAAATTAATTAGAAGGTTGCCGGCAGGGCAAGGTAAGGTGAGATGAGCCAGACATGCCCTGGAGCCAACCTACAGCAGTCCCTCCCAGCCAGCCACACCTGGGATGGTGTCATGGCTCGAAGGGCATCTGCAGAGTGAGCAGTGTCCCTCTAGCAGGTGGGGTCCCTCAGCCTGGCCCTCGGGATTGGCCGAAACCAGCTCTCCAACATCCCTCAGAGGTCCCAGAGTGTGAGAGGGCACTCTGCAAAGTTGTTGTCATACAGGGTGTGGAACGCAAATGCAAGTGTGCAGTAAACCAAATTCAGGGCCGATAGTACCCCAGCAATAACATAACCCATGGCCAAAGGTGGAACTGTGCAGCCCCAAGAAGAACTGGGCTCCCTCCTCTCTGGTTCTGGGTTGCGTCACCTGAGAACCACCACTGCCAAGTCACCGCAGCTCAGCAGTAAACCAGATTTGGGGCTGACAGTGCCCCAACAACAACATAACCCATGGTCAAAGGTGGAATCGCAGGGCCCCGTGAGGAATCGGGCTCCCTCCTCTCTGATCCTGGGATTCATCACCCGAAAACCACTGCTGCCAAGTCACCAGAGCTCGGCAGCTCCTGCATTGAGCATCTGCCCCCTGGTGGTCAGTGTGCATCATACCTACTGGCCTGTTGGCTGGTTGCTTACCCTTTTACATATATAGACTAGTGGCCTGGTGCACTAATTTGTGCATATTGTAAGAAAATTAATTAGAAGAAATATTTTAATATCATTACTCGCCCTTTCTCTATAATAGAAGTGTCAACCAAATTCATGATCTACAATGGCAGATCGAAACGTGTGTGATTGGCGCCAGTGAGAGCTTTATGTGTGTTGCGCAAGAGTCAACTTAGCCTTTTATAGATATAGAATAAACTTGCTTAATTAGACCTGCTTTCTGATTTAACTAAACTTTTTCCAGCCCAGTGAAGCACCCCAACTTCTCTTTCAGGTAATTGTCAGCAACACTGCAGTAAATATCAACACAAAGCAGATTATTATTGTAGATCACACAGGGAGAACAAAGGGTAAAATATTTAACTGGAGCAGTGTTTGACTATATACTGCACAGTAAGAAAATCTGAAGTCATTTTCAAGGTCCACCAGTTCTTCTTTTCAGTCGGATTAAGTTTCTAAACTTTCTAAATCTCCATTTTCTGGCTAATGAAAAGAAAATTAAGATTCCACCAAGTCTCTTATCTACCTACTCCAGAACTTCTGTGAGGATCAAATGAGATAAAGCACAGGAAAAATGCTTCACAGACATTTGGTTAAAGTGTAAAATGTTTGCACCTGGATATAAAGCAATTCGTGTTCCTAGGTTGAAGAAACTCCAAGGAGGCTAATCACTAGGGAGAGGAAGCTGGGCATTGCTATGTGATGTCATTACACAGTGCCCACAGTGACCATTTCTGGGCTGGGCTGGGTTGTGGGCCGCATTTGGTGCCATGGGGTCTTGGCAGCATTGGCTGTGATTTGATGGGGTGTCACTCTGGGTTGGTGGTGGGGCCTGTGTCCCACTTGGAGGAAGCCAAGTGTTGCTCTGTGGGCATCAGGTCTGCTGTGTCATTTATTGTTAAATGGCCTGTCACTAGGGAGAGGAAGCTTGGTGTTGCTATGTGATATCATTACCCAGTGCCAATACCACCGTTTCTGGGCTGGGCTGGGCTATGGGCTGCATTTTGCACCATAGAGTCTTGGCAGAGTGAGCTGAGATTTGGGGGGCTATCACTCCAGAGTGGTGGCAGTGCCTGTGTCCCACTTACAGGAAGCTGAGTGTTGCTTTGTGGGTGCCAGGTCTGTGGTGCCGTCTCTCTGTAAATGGCCAGTGTCATGGCAGCTCCTGCATTGAGCGATTATCCCCTGGTGGTCAGTGCACATCACAGCTACCAGTCAGACAGACAGACAGTATATTTGCCTTTTATATATATAGATTTTATATATATATATATATTCCACTATCGGTATATTGAATGCATTTCTTCTAAAAAATATATTTTAATTGATTTCAGAAAGGAAGGGTGAGGGAGAGAGAGATAGAAACATCAATGATGACAGTCATTGATTGGCAGCCTCCGGCATACCCCCTACTGGGGAGTGAGCCTGCAACTGGGGCATATGCCCTGACCAGAAATTGAACTGTGATGTCCTGGTTCATAGGTCAACACTCACCTACTGAGCCACACTGGTGGGGCTGGATGCATTTCTTCATGTTTTTAAATTTAGAACAATGTATTCTAAATCTAGTCTAGATTATTTCAGAAAGTTTAATATTCCAATTTCTTAATTTCAAGTTTTTAAAAAAAGTACCCTAAGGCTGAGGGGTGGAAGGAATGAGAAGTAACTGTTTAATAGGTCTGAGGTTTATTTTGGGGTGATGAAAATGTCTTGAAACTAGATAGAAGTAGTGGTTGTGGATTTACTAAGCATCACTGAATTGTGCACTTTGAAAGGGTTAAGGTTATATGAATCGCACACACCTCGATAAAATAAATTTAAGTAGATAAATAAGTAAGTAGGTATTTAAGACAGGAAAGAGGAGCGACAACAAAAGAGAAATTGACTTTCAAAAACATTAGAACCAAGTGACTATACCTTTTAATAAATCTCAAAAAAGACATTCTGAATCAAGATACCCAATTTCTTCTATCATAAACATTTATAAGAGATGAAGACTTATTAAGTCTTAGTAAGAGAGTAAGAGAGTTGGACTTGGCTATTTAAAGGATAGTCCTCTGAAGGCTTAATACTTCCACAGTGGAAAAAACATTCGAAGGCTAAGAGTTATAGAAGATAGGGGTGATAAGCATTCTAAAGCCATATATTGCATTGCTTTGGGGAATATTCTTTCTGTCTATACACACCTTGTCCAAATTAGGAACCCTTAATGTACTAAAGATAATTATAAAATAGAATGAAAAATACTGGCTTTAAGTTAACCTAATTCTCAATAATTATGAATAGAACAGGTCATAGCATGAATAAAAGATACATGTAATCTTAAAGTCGTTTATTTTAATCACCTTAAGGGGAAATAATATAAAAAGGTAGTCTCAATTTATAGACAGATGAGGGCAATGAATGAACCTGTTTCCCATGGAAACAGCATTAGAGGTATGCAAGCTCTTCTGTAAAACTCTAAATTAACCATAACATAACTGAATTTTTATAAATATATGGTAGAATAAAATCATAATCCCTAAAATATTTTTAAGCTCTAAATTTACTACCTATTCAATATGACATAAAAATATTAAACTGAAAGTTTATTATAAAATGCATAAGTGCTAGTATTTGAGAAAAAGAGGGGTAGAGGAGCACCTCTAAAACCTGCTGGCTCTCAGGTCTTCTTTCTAAAGCCCCCCAAAATATTAATCCTCTTGGGAACCAGGAGGTGAGAACTGATGGGGCACAGGGACGGAAGGGAAACATCCAAGAGAATCCTAGTCTGCTCCTTTATCAAGAGAGAAAGAAGGGCAGAAAACAAGGGAGTTAGGCACTTAACATGTTGAGTGCCTAGCCTGTTTTGTCTTCCGGACGGAAAGTATAGTGTCAGCCACAGGTGACTGGGTGCTTAACGTGTTAAAGGAGCCTATTTGTACAGGAATATTTTCAGGTTGTGTTCAGGAGACAAAGAGTTCATAAGACAAAATGGCATCGACACCAAATATGATATTCTTTCCACATAACTAATAATCTTCAAAATCCTTTGTATTCACTACATAGAACCTAGTAATATTGACTACATTTGATATTCAAGGCCTATCAAGGATTCTCCTAGAATTCTAAAAAAAATTTATAAAACATGATGCACTTAAGGTTTATGATACAACTTAGTCACTGCCTCTACATAGAAAACAGTTCAAGCACACAGCACTAACAGGCAAGCCGTTTATAGTGCATCCATATTGAACACTTGCTGCAACTGGGAGAGAGGCCCTTTATCTTCTAAAGAATGCAAAAGGTGAGGATTTGATGACCTGGATTTTAGTCCTGGACCTCCCATTACTAGCTACAGAACTGAGAACAACACTACTCTCTGGGTCTATTTCTTCTTTGTAGTTAGGTGATGAGCATGTTGCTTCTAATCATAAAATTATTCAAAGAACATAAGGTAGATGAAACAATCATGTCATCTTCTATAGATAAAATTTTTTTCAATTCTACTTTTCACCTACTTTTCTTTAAAGGCTTAACAAAAAAAATTAATGCTAATGTAGTATAATTTTCTAAACCAACAGCTTTTTCCCCCCCAGCTTTTTTTTTTTCCTGACTCCCACCACCTCTGAGAAGCAAACACATTCCACCACACTGCTCATCAGTAACAGCAACTCACTGCAAATTCGGGGTGGGAAGCGTGTGGAATCACTGTACAAAACCATCATAGGCAAACATGCTGCTACAACAGTAAAGCTCAGAACATCCCCACCAAAGCATAAAAAATTGTTAAAGTCCAACACTTTAAAAATATCAGCAATCCATAAGAAAACACCCATATTATGCATTTCTTACTAAGTAAATTCATACATACTATGTGCTAAGTACTATTGCATCCACTTTATATGACTATTACTTCATTTAATCCTTTACAATCCAGTGCAGTGCATATT
>PVJC01022368.1:0-27513 GCA_004026665.1 Murina feae | reverse complement strand
CGGAGATATTTCCTAAGTATTTACTTCATATGGATTTTTGTTAGAATGAAATAAAGTAGTGTTTACAAATGTACCTGGTGCTAAATAAAGATGCATTTTTTTGTGCTTATTAAAATAGGAATTCATATATAAGTGGCTGGGGTTAGTGCCTGCAAGGAAGAAAGATTAGTGGGTGGGAGCCTGCACCACCGGCCTCAGGCCACACCCCATAATTCCAGGGCCTATCTCTGCTGACCCTGTGCAGGGGGCAGCCCAGCCCGCTTCATTAGCCTCCGGGAAGGGAAAGTCCCGGACCAGCTCCCTCTCTCCCTGCTCACTCCTCTCTGAGATCACATCCTGTCCTTGTTACTTCATCACCTGCATGAGGCCCGTGTATCCTTGAGGTTATTTTGCAGAATTCCCAGCCGTCGCACCCTTCCCCCTGCTATCCAGGCAGCGTTCCAATGGCCCTCTCCCACTCGCTGTGTCTCTCTTCTCTCATCTTTGTTCTGCCTTTCGAGGGGCTGATTGCCATTCACAGACATGTTCTATACGGTTATATCTTCAATGTTAAAAATGTGAATGGCAAGCGAGGGAGGTCTCCAGTCTGAAGTTTCTCCTTTGAAGTCTTTTAATGAGTCTCCAGGGACAGAAGGCACGGAAGTGATGTCTGGAACACAGAGTCAGGGGGGGCCTGCAAGCTCCTGCTGCTGCAGGGGGAGGGGTGCCATGCCCTGTCCCAGACAACCCTGGAGGAGGCCCCTCTGGTTGCCTCCCATGCTTGTCTGGAGGCCTCTACAAGAAGGATGGAGCCTGAGGACAACCTCACCTACAGAGAGGTCATGGCCTCCCTCCCAGACGCTCACAGCTCCAGTGACACACAGCTTCGCGCCCCGCGCTCACCCTCCCACCTTAGGCGCTTCCCCACCCCTCAGACACGACACATATTGTGCTCCAAACCCTCACATACAGGTCTGTGCTTCCACTCGGTCCACCAATCACAGATATGCCACAGCAATCGCTGTTTCCTGCGTGCCTGCTGCGTAGGAAGAGGTTACACACTTTGCTCTCAATCCTTGATACTAATTCTGTATCAGGCAGGGTCCTTGTGCCCAAGGTCACACTGCAAGATGCTAGCTAGCCCAGGTCAGCCTCACTCTGAAGTCCAAGCTCTTTGTACCTGCCCACACCTGGGACAGGCTGGGGGTATCCACTCCACTCAGCTCCCTCAGGCAACCTGACAACCCCCCTCAGCTAAAGCAGCCCTGGCTCGCCATTCCCCAACTCTCCTATTTCCGTCAACTTCTCTGCATCCAATGTTGGACATTCTCTGGTGTTTTCTGACCTTAAGACAAGAATTAAAATTGTAATCAGCAAATTACAATGTTCACTGAGTTCATGACTTTGGTAAATATCACCAGTAGAGTTCAACCCCCAGCCCACCCCCCACCTCCAGTCCCTACCCCACATTAATGAAGCCTGTGTCCCTTGCGGGGGACCTTTGGGGTGGGGTGGGGGGACAGAAGGCCTGGGATGGGGCTTCCCGTTAGCTAAAGCCCAGCAGCTGTGGACACAGCAGTCTCAGGGGTGGGGCGTGGAGAGGCCCACACCCTGCCTCTGGGAGGGCATGCTCTTATGGTCTGACTCTGCTAAAGCTATCTCATTTGTAGCCTAAATAATTCACTCCCCGACCTCTCAAGGAGCATTAGAAGAAAAACAAAACCCGACCCAGTCCTCCTGCTCAGGTTGCGGCTGCACTGAAGGCAGCCAGGAGGCTGGGAAGAAGACCTAGGCTGCAGAGATGAGAGATGGCCTGCCTTCCAAGGTTCACTGAGGCTGGCAACCTTCCAAAAACAGCTTGGGGCCTGCTTCTGTAGAGCACTCAAGCTAAGAATAGTTTTTACATTTTAAAAGCTATTTTTAAAAAAACAAAACAAACAAAATAAACACCAAAGGAAAATATAACAAAGAGACTTTTTTGTGGCCTGTGAAACCTAAAATAGTTATCACCTGAGCCTTTCCAGAAAGTTTGCTAACCCTAATCCACTCCCCAGCCTTGAAGGTGATGACCTTTGACCTACCCCTTGACCACCTTGCCCTGTGACGACTGTGTGCAGAGCTTCAGTCCTCAGAAATCTGATATTTACAGTCTAGTGAGAAGCTGGTGTCACTGTTCATCCCGTTACCCCAAACAAAACCAAGTACAAACAAGATCATAAACCCTGGAGATGGATGCACAGTCTTAGTTCTACTGCACAGGGTGGGAGGGAGGGAGGGAGAGAAGCAGGCAGGGACTGACTCAAGCCCAACCCATCGCCTGAGGGTCAGAATTCAGCACTGTCCACCCCTCTCCAGTATTGACACCCCTCCTCTCCAAGCCTCCCCCCGACTCTGCATCCCAGCCACCCCAGCTGAACCCAGCAGTCACTGAGGCTGGAATTCTCTTACTGATGAGCTACCCAAGTCGCCTGGGTCTCAGTCCCTGAAGCCTGCGTGTCTACCCGGGAACCCTGGACAGAGGTTCCACCCAGCCCAGCAGGACCTTTGAAGGGCTGACCAGCCTGGACCCCACCCAGACCCTCTCTTAGCGCCCGAGAGGTACAGCCTGACGATTCTGGAAGAGATGGGTCAGGTGGGCAAACGGGCGGCCAGCTCAGTGTCCCAGCTGTAACTGGGCTCAGTGACTCAGGGCTGTCATGGGGCCCGAGGGCAGAGTGGAGATCCAGTGGCCCCATGTCCAGGTGCGCTGGCAATCGGGGCATTTCAGGTAGGAGAGCAGTGACCTTGGTAAAATTCCTGCTGTAGGATCTCCCGAGAAAAATGTTGCTGCTGTCCAGCCAGGTCTTTGAAGGTTCTTCTTCCAGAGATAAAAGCAGCATAGGCCCTAGCTGGCTTGGCTCAGTAGATAGAGCGTCGACCTGCGGGCTAAATGGTCCCGGGTTCGATTCCCATCAAGGACACATGCCTGGGCTGCGGGCTCAGTCTCCAGTAGCAGATGTGCAGGAGGCAGGTGATCAATGATTCTCTCTCATCATTGATGTTTTTTTTTGTTTTTTTTTTAAATATATTTTATTGATTTTTTACAGAGAGGAAAGGAGAGGGATAGAGAGGTAGAAACATCGATGAGAGAGAAACATCAATCAGCTGCCTCCTGCACACCCCCTACTGGGGATGTGCCCGCAACCAAGGTACATGCCCTTGACCGGAATCGAACCTGGGACCCTGGAGTCCGCAGGCCGACGCTCTATCCACTGAGCCAAACCGGTCAGGGCCATCATTGATGTTTTTGAGGTGCTTGGATGGCAGTGATTTGAAGGTCCTGTCCCTCCCTTGCCCAACAACAAACAGCCCAAATCAGGCCTCATGTCTGCAGAAGCTTCGCTGGAAAGTTTGGCTTCATCTCTGCATCCCTTCCGCAGTCAAGCCAGCCCCAAGCAAAGGCTACACAGCCTGTCTGCAGAGGGACACCTGACTTCCTCCAACACGTTAGCAGTTCACTGGGGATTTGGACCCATGTGAGGGAGAGAAGAGATGGCTGGTCAATGTGACTTCTTGTCTTTGTGCCCCGTGACCATGGCGTGGCTGAAGAGCTGTGGGAGTCTCAGCCCCACACCCCCAACATGCCCACAGCCTAGGGCCCAGAAGCCACAGTCTGGTACCACATGCTATGATCTAAAGTGTCTTTCGTCAATTCTCTGACTTGACTGGACACTCCTTGAGGGCCGGTATTGTATCGTGACCTTCTGCTGTGTCCCCCAGGAGAGCCCAGCACAGCACTAGGTGGCTGGGCGTCTGTCCATGTCCGCTGAGCAGCTTAACTGAAACGCCCCTGCAAAAGGGGGTGCTGCCTTTGACCTGGGGCACGTGTCCAGGTAAGCGAACCTCCAGATTTGCTGGCTGATAACTGGATACCATGCTTCAGTCCACAGCTCAGTCAAGCTGTTCCGCCGAGGCCATGACCCTCAGAACTATCGTGTCACCTAGAGAGCAAATGAGGGGAGAAGGTTAGAGAAGGGAACGAACACTGTCAGGAGATGCGGGTCATTGCTGCCATCCCTTCCCCCACATGAAGCCCAGCCTGGGGAAGCAGCAGGGTAGCCCGTGTAAACGTAAGTCAGGCTCCTCTCCCCACAGCGAATTAGTTACTGAAATTGCAGGCACTGTGATCGGCAGCATGCAAACCCAAACTTCTGAAGTGACAGGCTGGGCCTGGTGGCTTCGTGGGCTGGAGCGTTGTCCCATACGCCAGAAAAAGGCTGAGAGCCCAGTTCCCAGTCAGGGCACATTCCCAGTGAAGATGTGGATGGGAGGCAACCGATCGAGGCGTCTTTCTCACATTGATTTTTTTTTGGTTTTCTCTCTCTCTTCCTTCTTCCCTCTGTAAAATCAATTTAAAAAAAAACACAAAAACATATCCTGTCCTAACCAGTTTGGCTCAGTGGATAGAGCATCGGCCTGCAGACTGAAGGGTCCTAGGTTTGATTCCTGTCAAGGCATGTATCTTGGTTGCGGGCACATCCCAAGTCGGGGGTGGGCAGGAGGCAGTTGATGGATGTTTCTCTCTCATCGATGTTTCTAACTCTCTATCCCTCTCCTTTCCTCTCTGAAAAAAAATCAATAAAATATATTTAAAAATTTCTCTCTCTCTCTCTCTCTCTCTCTCTATATATATATATATATATATATATATATATATATACATATAAATTCATTTTTTACAAAGGTAAAGGAAGGCAGGTGTGAGCCACGGGGAGCTGGGAATCCTGGGAGTGTGGGACGGGGTCTGTGGCAGCAGTGGCTGGGCAGAGTGGCTACAGCGACGTCCCCTCTGAATTATCTAGATAATTGACTCAACTCTCTGCTTTGTTCCTGTGGACCTGCCGTTTTCCAGGAGGCAAACTCGCTCCAGGCAGAGGAGGCAACCAAGGCAGATGCACCAGGAAGTTTGCTCAGGAGGACGGGGCATTTCCAATCCAGAGGTCCTGGCTCCAGACCCCAGAGTCAAGACAGATCTACCTGGGGAACTGTCTGGGGCTGTGCCCACATGATTTACAGGTCCTTTCTCAGGACACCGACATCTCCCAGGGCTCTTGCGCCCCCTTTTCCGTCCCAGGTGAAAGGGGAGCGGAAGGGGGTGAAACATCCACAGGTGGGTACCTTGGTGGTTTTGACCTTGTGTCCCCGGCTGCAGCTCCACCCAGACAGGTCCGGCAGCACCTTGCACTCCTCCCCCGGCAGGCAGGGCTCCATCTGGCACCACCATCTCTGCAGGACGATGGAGGCTATGGGAGCAGAGCAATGGAGGCAGCGCTAAGCTCTCTGGGAGTACAGCGTGTGGTCGGGGCGGGGGTGGGGGGGTTGTCTGTGTGGGATGGAGTGCTCACCTGCACACACCCCTGGCTTGAGCCCTACAGTTCCCTGTCTTTCCTCTACTCGGGCTGCCCAGAAAGGCCCAGGCACACAGCCATGCCAACCTCAACCTACTGACCCCGGCATTTCACCAAAGACAGTGTGGGGAGGAGGCAGGGATGCGAGTTGAAGAAAAACCTTCAAGCTGAGCCACCAGGTCATTGGCAGAGAGGCACGGTCCCAACACGCCCCTCGGTGTACGTGAGCAAGTGTGCGAGTCGTTGGGAGGGCTCCACAGAGCAGGCGTGCCCAGCAGGTGGGCATGTTTATAGTGCTGCCACGTGAGCGTGAGGAAATGCGCATGGGTGGGGTGTGGGAAGGGAGTGGGCCAGGAGTGAAGGAATGCACAGACGTGCCCACGTGAGAGGGGGCAGAGGGGCATGTGGAGGAGGCCTGGAAAGGCGGCCACGAATGAGGAGTGAGTGTGAGGCGATGAGTCTAACGGAGGTGAGAGGATCCGTGTGAGGGGGCGCGTCTGTGTGCGTGGCAGGCAGTGGGTGCCAGGCAATGGGTGCCAGGCAGTGGGTGCCAGCTGGAGGGAGGTTTCTCATCTATGAAATGAGAAGGTCACGTCTGCCCGCCCCCAGAGGTTGCCCCATCATCTGAGCTGACATGGAAACCCTGAGATGAGTAGGAAATTGTATCCCCAGCAGATGGCGAGGCCGAAAAGACAGACCTTCTTATCTCTCCCATCAGGCCCTCCCGCCAGTCCGGCCTCCCACTCACCGTCCACGCAGGAGGGCTTGGCCCGCGTGGTGCCAGCCACCTGGCCGGAGGAGCAGGAGCATTTGACGGTCTGGGAGCGCTCCTCGATGCGGTTCCGGTTGCAGCATCGGTGAGAAGCCGTCACCTCGCAGGTGCCCTGCTTCATGGGGACTGGAGGAACCAGCAGAGGATCAAGGGGCCAACTCAGGCCTGTGACCCTGCTACTCCTCACCCCCTCCTCCCAGCTCAGGGGGCGGGGGAGGGGGGGAAGGGGAGGAAATCTTCCCGCTGCCTCGGTGTTCCTGTCCTTCCTGCTTCCCTGGGAGGCCACACTCATCACACGCATGGCCTTGGGCAGAAGGCGAAGTCCCATGCCAACCCACACCTCCCAGCTTCCTCCAGAGGGCAAGGGCCCGGGGCTTACAGTGCGTGGGAAGGATCATCCGCTTACACAGACTTTACCATCCCAGAAGGAAAACCACAGAATTAGGCCAGGAGGCTAGACTTAAGCCCCCACCGGGCGCCTCTCTCCCTGCTGAACACCTTCTGGCCTGAAGGGGAAGGTGAGCAATGGCTCTGCCCATGTTTCCCCCCCACCCTACTCCCACCCCACCCCCGGCCAGGACAGCAGGTGGGGGGCAGAGTTTCCTGAGTGAAGAACAGAGGAGAAGCCATGACCCCTAGAATCTGTGGGCTTTCCTCAGCCTCAGAGGAGATCTGCCTGCTGTAGAAAAGGGCGGGGTGGTGTCCAGTTCTCTAGTATCCTGGGAAACCTCTCCCCAGGTCCCACCATCTCCCCCAAACCTGTGGGAGTTGGAGGCTGCAAGGAAGCCGAGGCCAGGAGGGTCCACAGCCAGACCAGGCAAAGTGCCAGCAGCCAGCCGTCCGTGATCCAGTTCCGCGCAGCCCTCTCACGCATCCTGCAGAGAGAAGCGCACACCTTGCTCCAACTCCAGGCACGAGCAACCCAGCCCAGCGCCTCTGACGACATGTGCACTAGGAGGTGGGTGGGGTGCACACCTTGTCCCCAGGCATCGCCCGGCCTGACACAAACTCACTGTAGAAAGTAGTGAGCGCTCTCCTACCTGAAAAGGGAGCAGGAAGGGAGACTGTCCTGCTGGAACACTGTAGAGGTGACAGTTAGGTGGGGCCCTGGAGGGTGACCTGGACATGGTCCCGGGGAGGGCTAAGACATGGGAGGAACAATAATGCTGACTCCCAGTTTTGGAGCACTTGACCCAGGCTCATCCCAAACAGGGTCTTGAATCCTGCACGGCTCTCCTACAAAGCAGAATTACTTGTACCTATTTTACAGATGAGCAAACTGATACTCAAGAAGCCCAGATACACACTAAGCAGTCACCAGTCAAGGACTGGCTAAATGGTTCGGGGAGCATTGTACAAATGCAGTCCCGTCCAGGCAGCTGTGAAAAAGAATGGGTAAACACTTTATGTGCCAGGCATGCAAAGATCTCTGACGATAACTCACCATGAAGCGGGGGCAGGGGAGCAAAGTGCAGGGCAGTGCGTATAAAATGCGTAGGAGGGAGGGAGTATATGTGTTGTTCAAATATGCGTAAGCTAGCTCTGAAAACGTTCAAAACATCCTGATAACATCGGTTGTCACCAGGAAGGGGAACTGGTTGGCTGGGAGATAGAAAGGTAGAGAGAGACTTACTTTTGTCCCTGTCCCTTTTACATTCTGGGTTTTGAACCTAGCAATTCAACCTGAACAAATTTAAATTTAAAAAGGAAGCAATGAGCCCTGACCGGTGTGGCTCAGTGGATAGAGCATGGGCCTGTGGACTGAAGGGTCCCAGGTTCGATTCTGCTCAAGGGCATGTACCTTGGTTGCGGGCACATCCCCCGTGGGGGTGTGCAGGAGGCAGCTGATTGATGTTTCTCATCGATGTTTCTGACTCTCTATCCCTCTCCCTTCCTCTCTGTAAAAAATCAATAAAATGTATTTTTTTAAAAAGGAAGAAAGGAAACGGAGGCTCATAGAAGTCAAATGACTTGCCCAAGGCCAGGCAGCATGTGGGTGGCACAGCCGGGGAGCCCAGAAGCCTGCCCCATTCCCAAGCACCCCCTCGCTTCTGCTCCCCTCGCCTTTTCTTCTCCTCCTCCATCCTCAATGGTTCCGGTCTCCCAGATCCACCCCAGAAGATGGGCTAGAAATGGAGAGGATGCCAGGAAAGCAGAGGCACAGAGCAGCTGGGAGCTGCTGGGCCCCTGGGCATCGCTGGGCTCCCTGGGGTGCCAACGCAGTGCTGGGAACAACAGAGGCCAAATCAAATGCCAGGACCTGGCTGCTTCCTTGGTAGGGTGCTGGGTCTCCCCACACCCCATCCTCCCCATCTTCAATGACCTCCTAACTCACCTTTACTGGGCGCTTTCAGCTTCTGTCTGTTCATCCACTGGCCTCAGGCTCACTCTACCTAGACAAGTAGGAAAGATTCCTCAGGAGGCTGCAGGGGACCGAGGCAGCCATGGGCCCTTCTGAGGGTGAAAAGGGGCGGGCTGAGCACGGAAGCAGAGCCCAAGATGCCAGTCCCTTCTGTGCCCTGGGAATGTGCAGGGGCCCTTGCAGGCTGTAAGATCGTGTAGGGTGCTGAGCCTCAGAAGAGTAGTTGAGGGAGTTTCTCTCTCCAGGGGGAAAGCAGGGCTGATGGTAGGAGGCGTCTAAGAACCAATGCTGTCACCTGTCTGGCCTTGGGAGGGAGCTGAAGGGCAGGGCTGAAGGTGTCTGGAGCAGAGGCAGGTGAGACAGACCCCAAGGTCCCGAATCCTCATTGCTTCCACCTCCTTACCCCTCACACCTGCTTCCTGGACGCACCTAAGATGCTTCAATTCTGACACCCTCTCCCCCATCCCCACTCCAGGGGGCAAGAAGGGGTCCTCCAGCTCTCTGAGCCTCAGAGGCTCCAGCCCCAACAGCTTCTCCGTTTCTCCCAAAGACCTCTCCTCTCTCAGCCTCCAAGGGGAGTGGACGGAGGCAGGCAGGAGGATGCGGCCCAGGAAGAACCCAGGGGGCAGAGGGCGAGGTGGTGCTGAGACCCTGGGGAACGGTTGCTCTGTGGGCAGAGGGCGCCCTCCCTTCTAGGGGGACCTCTCCTCCTAGGGGGCATCTCCTGTCCTGGCCCCATCAAGAACCTTCCCTTTCATCATTACAAATGCAGCTTCCTCTTCTCCCAGGGAGTCCGCATCCCATTCCTCTCTGAGCTGCCACACTCGCGAACCCAACTGTCCTCTCTCTCCCATGAACCCCAAGACCCCAAAGACGTGTGTGTGTGTGTGTGGGGGGGGGCATTTAGGCTGGGTTTTCCAGCATTCTGTTCTCTCCTTCACAAAGAGCTGGAGAAAGAAGCTTCTGGCATTTGCTCTCAGGCTTCCACACTCCTGCCTCAGTTTCCCAACCCGTTTCTCCCACCCTCCAGCCAGGGGATGGCGAGGCTGAGTTAGCAGCCAGCGTGCCAGCCTGGGGTTGAGGGTGGGAACCACAGACCTTTAACCTTCCCCTTCCTTCCCCTCCTCCCCGTCCCCGCGCGCACTCAGTCCTCCAAATTCTGAGCCCTGTCCCGGGACCTGCCTACCTGTCCCACGGCGGGGCCAGCGGCCAGCTCGGGTGCTGCCTAGTCCGGGGCCCTGTGACCCTCACCAAGTTGCTGCGTCCCCAAGGCGGCCGGGCTCCGACCCGACCGGCAGCACCGCCATGTCGGCCCCTCTGCGCACCGGGGGAGCTCGGCCCGTCCGGCCAACTCGGCAGAGCTCAGCCAGGGTCCCTCCGAGGCTCCGGCCCGCAGCCCCGGGGGCGTGCAGGCGCCGCGCCGCGTCCTCCGCGCCGGGGGCGCCCCCTCCGCCAGCCCCGCGCGGGCGCCGCCGCCTCCTCCGGGGCAGCGCGGATGACCGGGCACAGCGCCGAGGCCGGCGGGCGCAGGCGGCAGCGGGCGGGCGCAGCGGCCCCTGGAGGCCCTGACAGGCGAGGGCCGAGAGGACTCGCGATTTCAGTGGTTGGATGGGGGTGAACATCCCTCTGCAGGCTGGGGGCACTCGGAGAGGTTCCCCCAAATTCCCCAGGGATTGCGGCTTCCGGGATGGGGGCGCTGAGTGTGCGGAGTGATTGCGCAGACCCTCAGGGCGTTGGAGCCTTGAAGATTCTCTAACCGCGTTGTCTAATACTGTAGCCACTAACTGCTATGTAGTTTTAAAACGTAAATAGAAATCAGCCCAGCTGGTGTTGCGCAGTGGTTGAGTCTCCACGTATGAGCAGGAGGTCATGTTTGGATTCCCGGTCAGAGCACCTGCCCAGGTTGCAGGCTCAGTCTCCAGTAGGGGGTGTGCAGGAGGCAGCCAATCTATAATTCTCATCACTGATGTTTCTATCTCCCCCTTCCTCTCTGAAGTCAATAAAACTATATTTTAGTAGAAATAGAAATCAAATAAAATTTAAAAATTGAGATTCTCATTTGCACTCACCACAAGTCGAGTGCTCAATAGCCACTTGTAGCGAGGGACTCCCGTACTGGGCACAAAAGATAGAGGGCACTCTCGCCATTGCACAGAACACCACCTTGGGAAGCAAACTCTTGAGACCCGGTTTCTTCATCATAAAAATTGTGACATCATTGCAATGTTCTAATCTTTGCAGGGTGAGGTTTTGGAGGCGCACACGTATTAGACAAATGGGAGAAGGTGATAGTCTGTGATTTTGTCTCTCAGGAGGAGGGACAACCCTCTTAGGATAGGAGGGCTTTGGGGTCAGGGAAATGGAGAGGGGAAAGGCAAGGGGAAAAAGCTCAATTCTGAGCTCTCAGCCGCTGCAGGATAAAGGGGCCTTAAGGATGCCCAGCCCCTGCCCTAGCTGAGGCCTGACACTGAGTCTCATTTCTTAGCAGAAGAGAATATTTCACAAGTCTGCTTCTTCACAACCCCCCCCCACTCCGCCCCACTCTCCTTTTCCTTCTCACTCCCTGCTGCCTCAGGGAGGCGTAGAGGTGATGGCCTCCTCACCAGGTTCTGGGTCAGTCTGAGGAGGAGGAGGCTGATGATGCCAAGAACAGGAAGTGAGAGATTCGGGGAGTAGAGAGCCTGGGGATTTGGCTATGGTCAGCAGGCTGTTCTGGAGCCCAGGAGAGCTGCTGGCATCCCTGGTGACCATCTGGTGCTGGAACTAGGGCTCCCTGGGCCCTGGCTCTGTGGCCCACTTGCAGCCACACCCTGCAGGGTGCTGCAAAGCACAGGGATTGGGGAGCTAGGTGACACAGAGAAGTGGTAAGCAAACTGCCCCAGAAACACTGAATAATAAAAATAGCCACACTGTTATATTTTTTTTCTTCAGCCTTTGGCATGCTGCTTATGCCGTTGATCTGAGCGTTGGTTCCAGTTTTTCCTCAAACAGGAAGGAGATGCCTGTAGCAATAGCATGTCTTTTTTAAAATATATATATTTTATTGATTTTTTTACAGAGAGGAAGGGAGAGGGATAGAGAGTTAGAAACATCGATCAGCTGCCTCCTGCACACCTGCTACTAGGGATGTGCCCGCAACCAAGGTACACGTCCTTGATCAGAAAGGAATCCAGGACCCTTCAGCCCGCAGGCCAACGCTCTATCCACTGAGCCAAACCGGTCAGGGCCATACCATGTTCTTTATCTGCATCGTTGCCTGTGCCACTCTCGGTGCCTAGGGACTGATTTTTTTTCTTCTTCTTGTGACTTCTTTTTCTTTGGCTTTCTCTCTGGCCTGAGTGCAGGCATCATTACAGAAAGTCTAAAACCCTGAATGACCATTATGAGATTTTTATTTGAAAGCTACTCTTGCGGCGGCACAGTTTAGCCCCTGAACAGAGAGGACTGTGGTCAGGAAGTACATTGCCCACAAAGCCTAGAGATGGAGTCCCAACCGTGATCTGGGTGCCAGTGGCCCCTGAGGGCTACCCCCCTGACTTTCATTAGGGCCACAAAGGCCTTGTCTCCATTTGGAACATGGGTGGGGTGGTAGGTGTCCCTGGAGGCCTAGCGATCAACTCCCGGATACCACTGTCCCCCTTCCCAGGCAGGAAGCGTAGCCTGGCCTCTGTCTCCCCCTGATGGCAGGTACAGAACTTATGCAACACCCCCAGACTGCTCTCAGCCTTTGCCTTAAGAGGAGGAATCACCACCCTTCTTCTCAATAACCATTCACCCCCCTCTGAAGCCTTCCTCGCCCGCTGATCCCCGAAAATCAGCATGGTTCTTAAGGCAGAATCATTTGGACATCCAGCGGCTGACACGAGTGTGACTCTTCCATTGGCTGTGCGACCTCTTGGAGCAAGTCATGTAAAATGACAGCAGCGTCATCAGTAAAATTAAAAAAGAAAATAAAATCCACTTGTCAGGGTTGGTGTGCGTATGGAAAGTACTTTGCGGAGGGCATGCTGAGTAGCGAGCCCTCCAATATGGCAATTACTGTTACTGCCACGGCCAGGGGCCCTGAGAAAGACAGCGGAGCAGGAGTGGCCACCGCGTCCCCAGATCCAGGGGGTCCTTACGGAGCCCGGGAACTTGCAGCCCCTCCAGCCAGCGTGCTCACCACCGCGCAGCACACGCAGCACCAGCCCTCGCGCCCGCCGCCCCGATCAGAGGCGCTGTCACCCCAAGGGCTCACAGCCCGCGGTCCCCGCAGCCAAGCGGCGGGCTGCGCTCCGAGCTCATCAGCCCCCCTCCCCCCGTGCCACCCTCCGGGCAGCCGGCCTACGGCGCCGAGGCCTAGGAGACACCACCCTCCCGTCACAATGGGAGGTTCTAGCCGAGGTCGGCTCCCGGGCGCGGCCGAAACAGGGCTGCCCTCTGCCAGTCCCCTCCTCGCCGCAGCGGCCCGGTCCTTCCCCGAAGCAGCGGAGGCGGGGCGAAGGCGGAACCGGGCGGGCCGCGGCTCGGAGCGGGTGAGGCGGTTCCGGGAACGAGCGCCGCCCCCCGCGAGCCCCATGGGGCGGGGCCACGGCCGAGGGCGGGGCCGGGCGGCAGCATGCTGAGCCGGGTGCGCTCCGCCGTGGCGCACCTGGTGAGCTCGGGGGGCGCCCCGCCTCCGGGCCCCCAGCCTCCGGACCAGCCCGAAGCGACCTCGCTGCTGCCCGCCGTCCCCCCAGAAGCGCCCCGGAGCCCCCCGGCGAAGGCTGGGAGCGGGAGCGCGGCGCCCGCGAAGGCAACGGAGGCTCGAGCGAGCTTCTCCCGACCGACCTTCCTGCAGCTGAGCCCGGGGGGGCTGCGTCGCGCCGACGACCACGCCGGCCGGGCTGTGCAAAGTCCCCCGGACACCGGCCGTCGCCTGCCCTGGAGCACGGGCTACGCCGAGTGAGCGTCCCTGGGGGCACCCTCCTTAAGATGGGAGTCCTACCCCACCCCCTCCTCACCTCGGCATCCCGGGAGCTGCGGTGCGCCCCCGGCCACGCTCGGTGCCGCAGCCCCCTTTCCCCAGACCCCTCGCTATCCCCTGGGCTGCGGGCCGCACCTCTCCCCGCCCCTTCTCCGGCCGGTGCAGCTGCCTCGGGACCTCCCGGCTCGTTGGCTACCCTCACCGCGCCGCCTCCGGCACCTGGTTCCTCCCTCCTGGAGCCCGCAGGTGGGGGACCCCAGGATGGATGAATTGGCCCGTTCTCCGTCCGGCCCGGACTTGAATGGCTCAGGGAGGAAAGGTTTCAAGTAGCGGCAGCCGCTTTTAATAGAGGCGATCGCGGCTGCGAAGACCCGCTCCCGGACTTCCCGACCCCCGCGCCCCAGTTCCCTGTCCCTCTTCTCGTTCCCCTCCCCCTCCACACCCAGAAATAGCCCGCGACACCTGGCGGCTGAGGCTTCCCCCGGGGCAGGCGCGGGGGGCCGCCCGGGGAAGCGGAGAGTCCCCCCTGAACGCCCCTCCGCGGGTGGATCGCCTTGGCCTGGCGAGGAGGTGGCCCCCGGTGGGAGCGGGTGGGAGCGGCCCGCTGGCTCCGGGGGGATGATGTGTCTGTTTCGTGCCTGTGCTGGGCGAGCGGAGCACTGAGGGCGATGAGGGTGCTGATCTCGCCCAGGGGGTGGCAGGTGGGCCCGTGGCCGCCCCCACCCCCAGCTCCTTACCTTCCTATTTTGGAAGAGTTGATGGTTAGGGGACTCCTGCGCAGGCCAGGTGGACTTCCACCCCTGCCCCATTTCAATTCCTCATTCCGGATCTGGGCTGGAGCACTTCCTCCTCTCCAGAGCAGCCGAAACTTTCACTGGTGGTTTTAGGATAAGGGTGGGTGTGCCCATGAGGGTGGGGTGCTGTGGACCAGGCACTAGAAGAATTGATGGGGTTTCAGGTGGGAGGTAGGTCTTGACAGGCAGGGAAGTAAAACCTCATGCTCCCAACAGGCGCCCCTCCCCCCTCCCCCCACCCTTAGGGATGCCTGCTTAGCCAGGGATGGGGACCTGAGGCAGACAGGTGGTGCTGCTGGCCTTTCTGGGAGGTGGTGGGGCCTGACACCCAGACAGAATTCCCTGTGCCTCGCCCTGCCTCCCTTCTCCTCCTCATTCTGGCCTGGATCCCAGGTGGCCTTGACCTTTCTCAGCTTGGCCAGCAGGCCAGAGAGAGTGTGTATGTCTAAGGTGGGGGTTATTCCAGGACCCGGTCTGGTGTCCAACCTGATGTGGTCACTCTGGCCTGGCAGGGTCATCAACGCTGGCAAGAGCCGGCACAATGAGGACCAGGCTTGCTGTGAGGTGGTGTATGTGGAAGGTCGGAGGAGTGTCTCAGGGGCACCTAGGGAGTCTAGCCCAGGCCAGGTAAGCCCCCAACCCTCCTTCTTAGCCTCTAGAGACAGGGTGACAGCTCTGCCCAGAGAGTCTAGGCATCTGGTTTTAAATCGGAAACATGCCAAGACCTACCTCCTACCTCCCTAGCTTTCTGTCTTCTGGCTCAGGATCTTTATCTGGCATAGATTCTACCACGTCAGTATGAATGTAGTTTTCCACTGAAAATGTAGATGCGCGTGTATTTATGGGTGATTTAATTAATCACCAGTGCTTATTTTTGCATTGGTAATTAATGAACGCATCCATACATACGTGAGCATCCTCTGAGTTTGGCTTTTTTTGATGCTTGACTTTCTGATACAATCTAGGCCCTTGGTAAATGGGTGAGTAAATCTAATTTTCCTTTATTACCAAGCTCCCACCTCCTCTCTAATCTGCGTGGATGCCCAGGGCCTTGCTCTTCTCCCTGCATAAAGCACACCCACCCATCACTCATCTGTACTTTTCTTCCAGCAGGGACTCTGCTTCTACTACTGGGGTCTGTTTGATGGGCATGCAGGGGGCGGAGCTGCTGAAATGGCCTCCAGGCTCCTGCATCGCCACATTCGGGAGCAGCTAAAGGACCTCGTGGAGATACTCCAGGACCCCTCGCCACCTCCGCTCTGCATCCCATCCACCCCGGGGACCTCAGGTTCCTCGGATCCCTCTCACTTGGTTGGTCCTCAGTCCTGCTGGCCTTCACAAAAGGAGGTGACCCATGAGAGCCTGGTGGTGGGGGCCATTGAGAATGCCTTCCAGCTCATGGTGAGTGGGAGGCCCAAGGGCCTGCTAGGCAGATAGGTACTCTGGTCAATTCTGTGTGGGAGTCAGGTGGCTTGAGGGGGGTGACCCTGAGAACCTACAGAAACTTTGAAAGCCTGATCCTTGGGTCAGAGGGGAAGGAGAAGGGGACATTACACCCATGTCTTCCCTCCTCTCCTCCAGGGCAGCGTGGCTGGGCTGGTTTCCTTTGGATGGAGGGGATGGCTGTATGCCTCGAAGCTCTTCTTCATCCAGCCCCTTTGACTCTTCCTCACATGACAGGATGAGCAGTTGGCCCAGGAGCGGCATGGCCACCAAGTGGAGGGGGGCTGCTGCGCGTTGGTTGTGGTCTACCTGCTAGGCAAGGTGTACGTGGCCAATGCAGGAGACAGCAGGTATGGGGTGGGGGAACAGAAGAGAGTGAGGGGGGGGCGTTAACAGTCAAAGACTGGAGGAGGTCAGGAGGGATCACAAACAGAAGGCAGGGCCTGAAAGAGCCACGTCGGGCAGAAAGATAGGAGTGTGGATGCTCAGTCCCAAGGGTCACTATGGGAAAGGCCTGGTCTTTCTGGAATTCTCCACAAGGGGGCCGAAGAGAGCCAAGCCCCAACCTTCCCTTTCTCTGGGCAGAGCCATCATTGTCCGGAACGGTGAAATCATTCCAATGTCTCGGGAATTCACCCCAGAAACCGAGCGCCAGCGTCTTCAGCTGCTGGTAGGTGGGAACTGAGCTCCTGACTCCCATTCTTTGTGGAGTCTTGCGCCTGTTTGGACCCTACATCCTGAGGACTCGCCCTCCCCCACCACACAGACAGCCCCTTACAGAGGATTGCAGAGCAGAGCTGGTGGCTGGTGGAGGATGTAGCAGGAAGGAGTGTGGGCTGATCGGTGCTCCCACAGTGGCCCCAGCTAAGGAAGGAAGTGGAGGCAGAGGTGGGGAGGGAACAGCGGAGGCCCTGAGCGGCAGTATGGTTTAGAGCTTTAAGCCCTGGCCTTGGAGCTGGGCTTGAGTCCTGGTTCCAGTGCTTTGCTAATTGAGTGACTTTGGACAACCCCCTTGGCTTGTATCAGTAGTTCCTGCCATGAGGGTTGCAGTGAGCAGTAAATGAGTTAATACCTGTTCGTATTAGACAGTGTGTGGCTCTAGTAAACTCCACTTCAGGGGCTGCCATCATTAAGATCATGTAGACACCAGGCCTTGCTGTAGGCCTAATACTCTCTGGCCCTCTGCTCTGTCTGGCCACTCCTGACCCCAGGGCTTCCTGAAACCAGAGCTGCTGGGTGGTGAATTCACCCACCTCGAGTTCCCCCGCAGAGTTCAGCCCAAGGAGCTGGGTCAGAGGATGCTGTACCGGGACCAGACCATGACCGGCTGGTAACACTTCCCTCAGAGCTGGGCCAGTTCCCATGGCAACACAATCAGTCCCTGGCCAACAGCATGGTGGAAGCTGGAGGCTGGGCCAGGCTGGGAGCTGGGGGGATGTGGCCCTTCTTGGGGGATTGTGGGAGGAGCATGGCTTCTAGGGGAGAGGGGCTTTGATGCCTGGGTGATGTCTCCTCTACTCCCCCCTCCCCAGGGCCTACAAAAAGATCGAGCTGGAGGATCTCAGGTTTCCTCTGGTCTGTGGGGAGGGCAAAAAGGTAAACTCCACGGTAGAGGTGGGAGAGGGCCAGAGAACCCACCAGCCACCAGGAGTTGTCTAGGGCGGTGGAGGTTCTCCTTGAGGGCAGGGGTGGGAAGGGCCTGGTTTCAGAGTCTGGGAGACGGTTTGGGCAACACTGCTGCTTCCTTTTACTTAGGCTCGAGTGATGGCCACCATTGGAGTGACCCGGGGCTTAGGAGACCACAACCTCAAGGTCTGCAGTTCCAGCCTGCCCATCAAGCCCTTCCTCTCCTGCTTCCCAGAGGTGAGTTGTATGGGCACCTCCTTAACCTCACCTTCCCTCTTTGGGGGCTCCGGCTGGCTTTCGCCCTAGTTCCCTTTACCCCCAAGCTCCCGCTTCACCCTCTTTCCCCACCAGGTACGAGTGTATGACCTGACACAATATGAGCACTGCCCCGACGATGTGCTCGTTCTGGGGACGGATGGTCTGTGGGATGTCACCAGTGACTGTGAGGTAGCTGCCACGGTGGACAGGGTGCTGTCGACCTATGAGCCCAATGACCCCAGCAGGTAGGGGTTGCATGGGCAGTGAGGGGTGACAGTGGGGAAGGAAGGGACAAAGGGAAGCAAGGAGGGCCTGTGTATCTGTCTTCCCATGGACATGTTGGTACATGACTGTGCACGTGTGCTCCTGGCAGGTACACAGCTCTGGCCCAAGCTCTGGTCCTAGGGGCCCGGGGCACCCCCCGGGACCGTGGCTGGCGTCTCCCCAACAACAGGCTGGGTTCCGGGGATGACATCTCTGTCTTCATCATCCCCCTGGGGGGGCCAGGCGGTTACTCCTGAGGGGTTCAGCCCTGACCCTCCCACCACCATCCCAGCCTCTCCATGCTTAATCCTCTCCCACCCTGAATTCTGAACTTGCCCCTCCCCCCGACCTTCTTTAGTGGCAATTTAACTGAAGAAGGGGTGTCCGTTAGATCCAAAATTGCAGCTACTGGCAAATAAACCAGATTGATAAATATGTGTCTTTATTTCTTTGAATAGAAATCAAAAGGTAACAGATTTCCCTGGGGAGGTAGAAAGTATACCAGAGCAGTCCTGGTGTACAAATATTTCATCTTTGCCCACTTATTTCCACCCCTACTGACCTACTGACACTAAAATATAGTGTTCCCAGTTTCTATCTTCTGCCCTTTGCGCTTCCCACTCCATGCACTCTCATCCCTTCTGTGGCCTCATCCACATCTGCTGGTGTCATCCAAGTCAGTATTGCCAGCCCAGACCTCTCCTGAGCTTTAGACCCTCATGTCCCCGTCGTCTACAGAACATCGAGGCATCCGTCAGAAACTGCAACTCAGCATGCCTCAGACGGAACTCACCACTTTCTCCACCAGCATGTGCCCCTGGTTCGTCATCTCAGCTGCTCCAGGTGGAAGTTAGTCTTGGAATTGGTCGCCGTGGCTTCCGTCTCTTCCTCATCAAGCTGACCACTATTTTTTATTATATATGTTAAAAACATTTCATATCTCTCCTCTTATTTCTACCCCTGAGGTCACTACCTTAGTTCTTTACTGCATTCGCTTCCTAACGCATCTCCTATCTCTGTCTCCGACAGCCACTCCCCTGTTTTCCCTCATATACCCGGGACATAACAGACAGAGTGTCCTTTCTGCGGAGTGAATCTGAGTTGGCCATTCCCTTGAGAGAACATGTCGGTGGCTCCTTCCTGCCATTTGGAAGAACACTCAGTTCCTGAGTTGGTGGCAGACGAGGAACCTTCATGATCTGGCCGCTGTTTCCTCCTCCAGCCTCACCTCTCACCACCACCACTCACTTGGGGTTTCCTTTCCGCGACTGTGGGCCTGTGGTCGCTCCAACCAGTTAGAATCTACACATCTCCTTGAACACCACCTGTCCTTCAGGGCTGGCTACCCCACAGCCCGTGCATGCCCCACAACAGTGACTGCCTCCTTTGATTGCTGTCCGTATTAGGAGTTGGTATGAAGCAGCATTTAAAAGCCAGAGTTCTAGGGCCCTGCTGTGTGAGCCCTGGCACCAGACCAGCACTAGCCCAGTAACCTCAGTGAGCCTCAAGTTGCTTCTCAGTAAAATGGAGATAACAGTACTACCTCATAAGGCTGTTCCTGTGCATAGAGCCAGGCCCACGCAGTAAGGGCTCAATAACTGTTAGTAAACAATCTTTAAGTTGTCTGTATTAGACTAAGTTCTTTTTTTTAAATAAATTTTTATTCATTTCAGAGAGGAAGGGAGAAGAAGAGAGAGGGAGAGCTAGAAATATCAATGATGAGAGAGCATTATTATTGATCGGCTGCCCCCTGCACGCCCTATATCAGGGATCAAGCCTGCAACCCAGGCATGTGCCCTAACCGGGAATCGAACCATGACCTCCTGGTTCATAGGTCGATGTCCAACCACGAAGCCATGCAGGCCCGGCTAGACTGTAAGTTCTCTGAAGGCAGAGATTGATCTAAACTGAGCACATATCTCTAAGTCCACAGGTAAGGCCCGGGGACCAAAGTGCTCAGACCTCGGCTTCTTCATTAAGTGTGGGTTGCACTTTAGATCTTAAAAGTCTCTCTGGCTTCTAACATTCATTCATTCACTCAGCAAGTATCTGGTGAAACCTATTGTGCCGCACATGGTGGGAAGGGACAGGTTGGAGGAGCCCAGGGCCAGCAGGGAGAAAGCACCTGCTTTGGAGCTGAACAGACCCAATGTCTGAATTCTTGCTGTATCAATAGAAATAGCAAAAACCGAGGCAAGCCGCTTGGCTTCTCTGAGCCTCAGTTTCTTACAGGCAAAAGATCTATATGGTGCGTCGTAGGAGGGCGGAGCTATGTAGTGTGCCCAGCACAAGCTAATGAGATGTCCTCACCTTCCATCCACCTCTTCAGCACCTTACAGGGAAGGACTCACACGGTGCAGGCACACGCGCAAAGCTTGCTTTCATTCGGACCAGGCTGTGTCCCCGGCGGCAGCACAGAAATCGTCCTCTTCGGGTGGGGTCCGAGCGCCCAGCGGGGGACCTGGACCTCCCGGGGCGCCTTTGGATGGGTCGGGAGGTCGAAATTGGACGCATGCGGAGTCCAGGCGAGGGGGAAGGAAGGAGCTCGTGAACTGGACCGGTGGCCCGGGCCCTAAGAATCTGAAAAGTTCTCAAGGCTGGGGGTGGGGTGGGGGGTGACACTGGGCGGTGCGGACTCCGCCACCAAGATCCTAGGAGCGGAGGGTGGGCCTTTCCGCACTCTCCGCTCCCGGAGGCCGCTCCCCCAGCCCCGCCTCCCGCGGGGTCCCAGGCGGTGCGGGCGCGGGCGGCGGGGCGGCCACGGGAGGGCAGCAGCGGCCGTCTCCCGACCGCACCCCGCGCGCCTCGCAACTTTCCCGACGCCGGGCCGCCCCAGGGACCGGGGAGCGGAACCGAGGGTCCCGGGAGAGGGGCCGCCCGCCCGCCCGCTCCTCCCAGCCCGAGCTTCTCCTCCGATCCCAGGCCCCGGTGGCCCCGGCCCGGACCCAGACAGGCGGAGCTCGGACCCGCTCCTCCCCGGCCGGCCCGCCCCTCCCCGGCGCGGCGCAGAGGAGGGCGGGGCGGGGCCATCGGGTCAGTCTCTGCCTCGGGCACCGGCCGCGCAGCTGAAGGCGGCCGAGCGGAAGGTACCCTGGGCCGGGGGCCGGGGGTGCGGGCGTCCGGGAGAGCACTGCCCCCCCATCCGCTTGGCCGGAGCTCGGGGCGCCGGCTAGGGAGGGGGCCTGGGCCCGAGCGCCCGCCTCCTTCCCGCCCTGAGGACGCGGCGTCTGGGTGCGCGGGGGTCCGGCCGGCTCGGCCCTCCCCGCCGGGCCCCTCCCTCCTGGGTCCGAGCAGGAGTCCTTTCCCTTCCCGTCCTGGCTTCCCGGAACCTGCCCCACCGGGCGAGCGGACACCTTGGGGCTCCGCGCGGAGGCCCAGCTCCGACCGGGCGGCCGAGGAGGACCTGGGCGGGTGCGGGTGGGGGTGCGGGCCGAGGCCGAGGCCGGTGGAAGCGGGATTTCCCCCAGGCGGGGCCGGGAATGGCGGGAAGAGGGCGGGGTGCCATCCGCGGGGGCTGCCACTGCTCTGCGGGGTCTGGACACCGCCCTAGACGGCTCCAGGAGCCGGGCGGCTGGGGGCGCAGGAGGGATGTGGCTCCTTTGTGTGTGTGTGTGTGTGTGTGTGTGTGTGAATGTGTGTGTGAATGTGTGTGTAAGGATCTCCTTTCTTCCAACCCTCTCCCTCCCCCTCCCACTTCCCACCTTGGTCTGGGCTGGAGACCCGAGGCTGAGCTCTGGTTTTAAAGTTGAGGCAGAGATATCAGATTCCTGCCCTGGACCTCAGGGTAGTTGGCAGGGAACGGCCGGCCCCAGGGCATCTGGAAATGGAGAGAACGAGGACGGGGTGGATGTCTGCCTTGTCTCAGGGGAGGCCCCAGGAGTTCCAGGCTCCATTCCTGGCGGTTTCACGGCCCCTCCTAGGGTTTGTGTGGCAGTTTCTCTGGGGCTGCTTCTCTTGGGGTGCTGTTGTCCTTGCCCTCTTGGCCTTCGTCCTTAATAGAGCCCTGGCCTGGGCCAGCCGCTCTGCTACTCCCCCAGCCTGTTTCCACACAACTGACCCATGGAACTCGGGGGTGGGGGCCCAGGGAGTTGGTCACCTGGGAGCTGGTTACCTTTTTGAAGGATGGTTTCCATTTTTGGAGCTCTGCTGGCATGGGAAATGCCCTCTTGCCTGTCTTTTGGGGTATCAGGGAGAGCCCCCTTCCAGGCGGAGAGAGCAGAGAGCGAGGCTGTGTACTCGCAACTATAAATTCCCTCTGACTCATATCTACTTCCCTCATCCCAGTTTGTATGTGTAGGGGAGGGAGGCCACCCAGGACCCCGCTGTCCAAGATAACAAGCCTTGGGCTGGAATCTTAGCTTCCTACGAGGCAGACCACGGCAGGGGTGTGAGGTGGTGGTATGTGGGGAGAAAAGGAGTTCAGCCCCGCTCGACAGGATGTGGGACAAAGAGAAAAAGCTGGGTTTTGGGCAGAGATCAGGTTACCATCTCCTTCTTTCTTGACTACTCCCTCCTGTTTGCTGCCGGGACTGGCCCTCATTTGTCTCCGTTTTGGGGAGCTCCTCCCAGCAGCAGTCCCGACAGCCTGGCCTCTCTCTTCCTCTAGGCCTACCACCTGGGAAGCTCAGCCGGCTGGAGGTCAGCTCCTCTCCCCTTGGGGAGGCAGGAAGTGAGGCTCAGCTCAGGGGCAGGGAAGCTGGGAAGGTGCGATGAACTGTGCAGATGCTCACTGGTGTGTGCTGGGGCGTGGGGGAGGGGGCATGGAAACCCCAGGAAGCTGACTCCTCGCCCTGAGTCACAGGGAGGGGTGGGCAGGGCCTGGGGTGAACTGGCTGGACAGAGGGGAGGAAGGGGCTGTTCCGCAGAGTGGGTGGAGGCGGCTGCCTGGTGGATATTCTCAGCCGCTCTGCTGCGGTGCATGTGTGGCTCCCTACAGTGTGGTCATTGTCCCCTGCCTGAGGCTGAGTGACCCAGTGTTGCTGCCAGGCCCAGGGGGAAGGGGGGAGGAGGGCAGGCTGCCCGAATGTGGGCTGTGGGCACCGTGGGGACTGAGCCTCCTTTGTGTGCCGGGCTTTGGGATCCAGGATGGGGTGGGCCGGGGAAGCCTGCTGGCTGCTGCCACTGCGCTCGCTCTGTCTGGGTTTCCCTCCCTCTGCTCTGTCCCACCTCAGGGATGACAGTCGTAGACTCGACAGAGTCACACAGCCCTGCCCAGAGCGCCATCCCTGCCCTGCCCGTTGAATGCGTGTTTGAGCCTCACTTTCCTAATTTGTCCAAATAGGAAGCTCTCCATTTCCCTTCTAGGCTTCTGGGGACTGAGGGGGATGACTTTTGTCAAAATGCCTACCCCCCCCCCCACCTCCCCCAGTTTCCCTTACCCACCTACCACCTGGCCGCCTGTTCTTCTGGCCCTTGGCCTTGGAGGGGAACTGCTCAATTTGTCTTCGGGTGGGCATGACTGGTGCTGGGTGAGTGAGGGACAGTGTGTTCTAGATGGTATCAGCGTCCTGGCAGCAAGTGAAGTCTGGCTCTTTGGCCATGTCCCTGAGCACCCCCTCTAGGTGTTCAGGACCCCACAGTGGGTGAGTGGATCCAGTCAGAACTCATGCTGTCTGGCTCCCACGTGGCTGGGTTTCCCACCTCCCACTTCTGTGTTCTGACCCATGGGGGGAGGCTCAGGATAAGGAATTCCAAGCCCAGTTGCCCGAGCGCTGGTTCTTAGCAAGAACATGTCTGCGCAAGCCACTGCTCTCCTTTTGCTGGATGCTTCGGCTTCCGGGGCCCAGAGAAATGCTTTTGGACTTACTAGGCCTCTCCCCAAATCCCCGCTGCCTCTCTCCTGCCAGCCCCAGCCATGGCTGCTATCCGAAAGAAGCTGGTGATTGTGGGCGACGGGGCCTGTGGGAAGACCTGCCTCCTCATCGTCTTCAGCAAGGACCAGTTCCCAGAGGTCTACGTCCCCACCGTCTTCGAGAACTACATCGCAGACATCGAGGTGGACGGCAAGCAGGTGAAGGAGAGCCCCTTCCCATGGCACCTGGCACCCCGCCCAGCACTGCACCAGCATGGCCTTCCTCACCAGCGGGGCCAAGCTGCACTCTCCCCGCTGGCACCAGTGACAGGAAGTGAAAGTGCAGTCAGGAAACCTAGATGCACCTCCCGGTTCTCTACACAGTGACCCTTTGCCTCTGAGCTTTATGCTCCCCCAACTGCAAAATGGGGGTAAGGATAAGGCCTCCTTCAAAGGGCTGTTGTGAGGATTCAATAGAACTGACGCTCACAACGGCAAATCATAAGCAGCACAAAGATGAAGCGCTGATGCCTCACTGGTGGTGGGTGCCAGTGATCGGCGGCACGGAGCCTCCAGGACCAGTGGCTCCCGAGAGGACCCCTCGGTGGCAGGGTGGGGGGTGTGGCTAGGGCCCTCGGGCTAGCTACTCACCTGCCCTGTGTGTCAGGTGGAGCTGGCCCTCTGGGACACAGCTGGGCAGGAAGACTACGATCGCCTCCGGCCTCTTTCCTACCCAGACACTGATGTCATCCTCATGTGCTTCTCCATCGACAGCCCGGACAGCCTGGGTGAGGGGACCAGAACCCTTTGGAACCAACCAACCTGAGGTCACTCTTGCCGTGGCTGATTTCCACCATCCTGGGAGGCGGAGGCTGTGGGGAGGGGTGCAGGGGGCTGTTCGCTTCCTTCACCGTGGGAACTCTGGCCCTTAGGAGGGCTGAAGGGAGAGGTTTTGAGCTGTAAAAGGGGCTGTCATGCTGAACCCCTTCTAAGACTCTGCTGTGGGAGACCAGGGGCTTCGGGGAGGCGGTGGTGGGGCTCTCTAGTCTAAGTGGAGGCACCAACACCGGTTGGGTCTTGTCTGTGCAGAAAACATTCCTGAGAAGTGGACTCCGGAGGTGAAGCACTTCTGCCCCAACGTGCCCATCATCCTCGTAGGCAACAAGAAGGACCTGAGGCAAGACGAGCATACCCGGCGGGAGCTGGCCAAGATGAAGCAGGTGGGTGGGCGGCCAAGCTGGGGCCGGAGGGGCCTTCTCTCCAGAGGACTGCCCTGTTGGGGGGGCGGTGGTGAGGGAGGACCAGAGGGGTAGCCATCCGAGAACGGAGCGACTTGTCCAAGGTCACTTGGCATTTTGGTTTATTCATCTGTGGTTGGGGCTATGAAGATGAATAAGAAAACCCATTAGGAGTGGCTGAAAGAAAGGCCCACAGGGAGGGAGCTGGCTCATCAGGGGACCTGGTAAGTGGCTCTCTAGCCAGGATTCATTTATCAGAGAAAGCTGCCAGAGTAAGGAGCATGGACTGCCCGAGGTTTCAAACAGGACAGGTGTGGTCAGACCTGTGTTCCTCTGGCAGCCACACAGCAAAGGCTGCAAGAAAGTGATCATGGAGGCAGGGAGGTCCGTTCGGAGGGACTAGATGCCTATTTAGGTAACAGGATTTAGTGTGGGTCTAGGGCGGTGGAGAGAATTTTCACATAAACATGAGTCTTGGGTCGCTGGTCCTGCCGCTGCAGGGTGCTGGGGCTTAGGTGCTTTGCGGGTTAGGGCTGGAGACATTTCTTCCAGTTACTCCACTTAAGGGTATGTAGTGAGATGCCACCAGCTTCCCTTGACTTCTCACCTTCCTTTCCCCAGGAACCTGTGCGATCTGAGGAAGGCCGGGACATGGCGAACAGGATCAGTGCCTTTGGTTACCTTGAGTGCTCAGCCAAGACCAAGGAGGGGGTGCGGGAGGTGTTCGAGATGGCCACTCGGGCTGGCCTCCAGGTCCGAAAGAATAAGCGCCGGAGGGGCTGCCCCATTCTCTGAAACCCCCCTCCAAGACCTCCATCCCCATCTGGAGTCCCTTCACAGGGGCGCAGGAATACCCCCAAGCCCCATCCTCTTAGGGCTCTGTGCCGAAGGCTCGCTTTTCCAGTTCCATCCAGCCCAGGACTGTATCGAGTCTCCCAAGGCCCCAGCCCAGTGGTGGTGGCAGGCCCTCCCTCCCCCTCCCTCCCTCACGGCACTCTGGGAGCCTAGGGCTGTGCCCCACCCTCCTGGAGCAGAGCTCTGCTGCTGCCTGGGTCTGGGGTGGGGCTCTGGGTCCCTTTGGCCTTCCCTGGAGGATCATCACACCAGCACTTTATACACTCCTGGCTCACAAGTCTGGGGAAGGGGATTTGGAGGATGTAACCCAGAGTCCTGGGCCCTGGTATTTCTGCTTTGGGCAGGGGCCCTGTCTCTGGCTATACCTGCTGGGGGGCATGAATAAAAGGGCCACAGGCTTCAACATGTATATGGCAGCTTCCTGTCTTTCCCTTCTGGTCTCTGTGTTGGCCTTGAGCCTGTAGTCCCATCTCTCCTCCTCTTTTTCTAGTCGCTAACCAGGCTGGCCCCCGTTTGCAAAGGCAGGACTCTGGCAGGCAGGGTGGAGTCTAGGAGCAAAGGATGAGGTCATGCCTGGCTCTGGGCCTTGGGGGCGGGTGAGGGGAGTGGTCTGGAGCAGAGGCTAAACTTAGAAGCCTGTGGGTGGCTTCCGTGCCACCTCCCACTGGGTTTCCTCCCCTGGTTGTGGGGGCTGGATTCATCTCTAGGGGGAGATGGTATGGCCTTGGGTAGTGTCCCCTCTTCTGTGGGGTCAGCTTGGGGGTTTTGGAAGCAGGGACCAGGCCAAGAAGACATGGACGCGTTTGTGTAGAACAAGATTTTGTTTTCAGTTTTTCTTCCCCTCTTACCCCACATTGTTAGCAGCTTGTATCATTCTTCCCTGCAGGGGAGTGGGGGAAGGGCTTGGGTTGTAAACTCCCTCCCCCTGCCTTCCTGTCCCTTGGAGGGGCAGTTCGGCTGGGTTCGGGTTCAGGGTTCAGGCTGGGTTCTGGTGAGGGGCAGGGTAGCTGGGGGGGTTAAGGCTTGGCTGGTGTGCAAAGGCCGAAGGCCGGCTGCATCTCCTCAGTGCTCATTTCTCCACTCTGGCTCCACTTGCAGGGGCAGGTCGGCTTCACCCTCCAGATCCTGGGAGAGGTAGTCGTGACTTTGGGGCCCTGGAGAGAAAGGAGGCGAGCTGTCTTTCTTACCTCCGCCCCAACCAGCACTAGCCTGGACCTGGCCTGCCCCGGCCCAGCCATACCTGAGGTAGAGATGCTGAGCTTGCTCAGACCTTTGAGTAAGTCCTGTTCGTGCTGTGGGTCCACTTTGGCAGGGAAGGGGCACCCGGTATAGCCCCCATTGTCTTTACAGAAGTCCAGGAATCTGGGGGGGGGGGGGCAGGAACACTCACACAAGTGTGCCTGGCTGAGGAGCACCAGCTGGGGCCTTTGGACAAGATGCTTAACCTCTGAGTGACAGGTCACTGAAATGGGGGTGCTGTGAGGTGGACAGGCCTGAGATGAACTGAGCCACAAGGAGGTAGTTATGAAGAGACAGCTGCCCTGTCGGGGGAGAGGGGCGTTTGGGGATGCTCACGCCTTCCAGTCGGAGTCATGGCCCAGGAGCAGCGGGTTGCCCACCACGATGAGCAGAGCCTTGGCCCGGGTCACAGCCACGTTGAACCTCTGGAAGGAAGAAATGTTGGTGTCACCGGAGGAAAGGAGCTTAAAGAAGGAAGAATTCCTGCCCCCCCCCCCCCCCCCCGCCAGCCCTCAGACCTTGGGGTTCTTGAGGAAACCCAGGTTAAAGTCCAGATCCAG
>PVJC01022367.1:0-27400 GCA_004026665.1 Murina feae | reverse complement strand
ATCGGAGCTGAGCTGAGGGGCGAAGCTTCACTTTCGCTTCTGCCGCAATGGAAAGGGCTGTTTACTCAGGTCCGTGAGTGGCGGCCGCCATGTTGGCTGGGCTAATTTGCATACAGCCGCTCTGATTGGCTGGTGGGCGTGGCTTACCCTGTCTCGGAGAAACGGTTAATTTTAATATTTCGCTTTTATTAGTTTAGATTAGTTTCAGGTATGAAGCCTAGTGGTAATTATATAATTTATTAAGTGATTCTCTCACCCTCCCCCCAATAAATCTAGTTTCACTGGGCACCATACATAGTCATTACAGTATTATTTACTGTATTCCCTATGCTGTACTTTTTACATCACCGTGACTGTTTTGTAAATACCAATTTGTACTTCTTAATTCTTTTACCCTTTTTACCCAGCCCTCCAAACCCCCTCCCATCTGGCAACTCTCAGTTTGTTCTCTGTATCTTGAGTCTGATTCTGTTTTATTTGTTCATTTTGTTCTTTAAATTTCACATATACTAGTAAGTGAAATAATATGGTATTTGTCTTTGTCTGACTTGTTTCACTTAGCATAGTACCTTCTAGGTTCATCCATATTGTTGCAAATGGTAAGATTTCATTCTTTTTTATGTTTGAGGAATATTCTACTGTATGTATGTATGTTCTTTATCTAGTCATCTATTGATGGGTATTTGGGTTGCTTCCACATCTTGATTATTGTAAATAATGCTGCAGGGAACATAAGAAGGCATATATCCTTTTGAATTAAAGTTTTGAATTTCTTTGGATATATACCTAGAAGTGGAATTGCTGGGTCATAAGGTAGTTCTATTTTTAATATTTCGAGGAGCCTCCATATTGTTTTCCATAGTGGCTGTACCAATTTGCAATCCCACCAATAGTGCATGAGGATTCCCTTTTTTCCACATTCTTACCAGTACTTGTTATTTGTTGATTTATTGATGATACCCATTCTCAGAGGTGTGAAGTGGTATCTCATTGTGGTTTTAATTTGCATTTCTCTGTTGAGCATCTTTTCATTTGGGAGATATCTTTATTTTGCTGGTCAAAAAACAAATCTGTCCTCTACACTGGATGGATGTACCCTGTCTTCCAAGGCTGTTTGCCCTATAGATAGTCTGGAACTAAAGCTGGTCTAAGAGGTGCAAAACCGCCATAGAGACTTGTTCATTGACACAGCTTCTCTGGAATGTGGTGGAAGCATTCTTCCCTCAGGAATTTATAAACTAGAGTCAGCGTTCTGTGGATGGAAGGCAGCAATGGAGTGAGTGGTGTACTGGTGGTAATAGTGAGAGGAGCCACATATACATCCATCTCTATAGCTCTGTCCAGTAAGACTTTCTGCAGCATTATACAGTACAGTTTACTAACCATATACCTAACACCTAACCCAATACCTGTTACTTGATACCTTGCTCCATACCTGCCTCACCATGTAATTCATATAGCTACCAGACATGTAGCTATTTAATATGCAAATTAACCATCACCCCGAGACACCTAAGCTATGCCCACCAGCCAGTCAGAGCGACTGTATGCAAATTAACCCATCAAATATGGTGGCTAATTTGCATACACAGGCGAGCGAAGACTAAAGACAGTGTAGAAGGAAGCCAAGTGCTGCAGAAGGGAGCCAAGTGGTGGAGAAGGGAACGGAGCCGAGGCAGCGGAGATGGTGAAGAAGCGGGGGGGAAGCTGAGGTGGCAGAGATGGCAGCTGAGGCGGCAGAGATGGGAGGGAGCGGAGGTAGCAGAGATGGGAGTTGAGATGGCAGAGAAGGGAGCCGAGGTGGCAGAGAAGGGAGCCGAGGCTGCAGAGACAGGAGTTGAGGTAGCAGAGACGGGAGGGAGCTGAGGCAGGCTTCACTCCCTTCTCTGCTTTGCTCTGGCTTAGGAAGCCCTATTCTTGCAGGAATCTTCCTGCAACGGGCTACTGGTAAACTAATAATTTCTTTAAATGCATTAACCTCCTAAATTATGTTGAGAAGAAGATTTGGAGTTATGAACCAAAGTTATAGTAATGCAAACTTTTCACTAATATTTTAAAAAATATGTTATACTCTTAAGCCATAAAGAAAACAAAAAGTACAGTTACAAACATTGTTATAATGATACCAGCTTTTATAATTTCCCATGTAATTTACCTTTTTTTGAGCTCTTTATTTCTCTCTATGCCTTTGGGGTACTATCTAATGTTCATTTCTTCTTGAAAGACTTGAGCATTTTTTTCAGGGCTGGTCTAGTAGTCAGGAACTACCTCAGCTTTTGTTTATCTGGGAATGTCTTGATTTCTCTCCACTTTTGAAGGACAGCTTTGCCAGATACAGATTTCTTGGTTGATAGTTTTTTTTCACTTAGCACTCAGTATATTGGTCCATTGTATTCTGGCTTCCAGAGTTTCTGATGAGAAATTTGTAGATAATTTTATAATTAGTAGATGGTCCTTTGTATATGATGATTTGTTTCATCTTCGCCATTTCTAAGATTTGATCTTTGTTGTTGTCTTTTGAAAATTTAATTATAATTTGCCTTGGTGTGGGTCTCTTTGAGTTCATCATACTTGGAGTTTGTTGAGCTCTTGAATATTTATATTCATGTCTATTATCAAATACGGGAAGTTTTTAGCCATTATTTCTTTATATATTCTCTCTGCCCCTGTCACTCTTCTTCCCCTAGGACACTCGTGACGCTCACGTTGTTCCATTTGATGATATATCTTAGGTTACAGGTGCTCTCTTTTCATTCTTTTTTATTTTTGCTCTTCAGCCTCGATAATTTCCATGGTCTTATCTTCATGTTACGGATTCTCGTGGGAACTCAAATATGCCTTTCAATCCCTCTAGTGAATTTTTAATTTCAATTAGTATACTTTTCTGTTCCAGAATTTCTTTGTGTTTTTTTTTTCGTTAAGGCTTTTCCATCTCTTTATTGATATTTCAATTTTGTTCACACATTATTTTCTTGACTTTCTCCACATCTTCTTTTAATTCTTTGAGCAACTTGAGGACAGTTTTTTTTTTTTAAAGTCTATCTAATATATCTGCCATAAAGTATTTTTCAGGGACAAATTATATTGAATTTTTATTTTCCTTTCATGGGCCATGCTTTTCTGTGTTTTTGTGTCTTGTGATTTTGTTGTTTTGAACAGTGGACAGTCGAATCTAGTAATGTGGTAACTCTTTCCCAGAGTTTTTGTTTTTTGTCATTTTTTTGTTTTATTTTTGTAGGCTATTTCTGTACTGAGGATCAGGCTGAGTTTGAATACCTAATGTCATCTTATGTTTTATTCTGAGCCTTTTCTTAGGCATGTACAGTCACTTTAAATTTTTCCCCAAATATGCAGTTGTTTTTTAATGTTCTAGTCTTTTTTAAACTATATTTTTATTGAGCTCAGAGAGAAAGGGAGAGGGACAGAAGCATCAATGATGAGAGAGAACCATCGATTGGTTGCCTCCTGTATGCCCTCTACTGGGGATTGAGCCTGCAACCCGGGCATGTGCCCTTGACCAGAATCGAACCCAGGACCCTTCATCTGCAGGCCAGCGCTTCATTCACTGAGCCAAACCTGCTAGGGCAGAATGTTCTAGTCTTTAATGTGAAGCTCCTGAAAGGAGAAAATTGCAACAAATGAAGGGCAGTTAAGAAGAAGGAGTGTTCCTTTAAATCTCCTGGAAGTCACCTCAGCTGGAGAGGGAGGGCTTGCAAAATGGGAGCAGGTGCAACAACATCTGCCTACCTCTTTGTCTGCACCTCTGTGATTAGAAGCAGCAATCAGGAATCGGGGTGCAGATCCCCAATATTGGAGGACAGGGTCATTTTTATCTACCTTAGCTCCCACAAGCTGTGTGCAAGCTGTTCCAGGAAGAAGTGCACAGCTGCCTGCTGGTGGTGCTTGAGTAGCTCCTACTGTGCTAAGAGCTATACTTGACAGATATTAACCACTTAGGCCTTTCCCTGAAAGTTGCAAGCCTTCAACAGACCCCAGAGTTTCAAACAGTGTCGTTGCCTAGGTGGAGAACAGATTCCTGCTGCTTCTTGCTCCTCCATCTTCCCCAAATCGTGTTTGTGTGTGTGTGTGTGTGTGTGTGTGTGTGTGTGTGTGTTTACGCAGTTTGGAATTTATCTTGCACTACAGTATGAAAAAAGTAGCTAAAGTCAAGGGTGAGCGGACTTTTTCCTAAAGGGCCAGATGGTGACTCTTTTTTTTTTTTTTTTTAAATATATTTTATTGATTTTTCACAGAGAAGAAGAGAGAGGGATAGAGAGTTAGAAACATCAATGAGAGAGAAACATCGATCAGTTGCCTCCTGCACACTCCCCATTGGGGATGTGCCCACAACCAAGGTACATGCCCTTGACTGGAATCAAACCCGGGACTCTTCAGTCCGCAGGCTGACGCTCTATCCACTGAGCCAAACAGGTCAGGGCCAGATGGTGACTCTTAAGTTTGTGGGTCATATGATCTCTGCTGCAGCTTCTCAGCTCTGCCATTGTAGCACAAAAGCAGCCATAGACATTAAATAAATAAATAAATGCAGTGACACTATCTCAAGAAGCTTTATTTACAGTAACAGACAGTGGACTGGATTTGATACATAGGCTGTATGGAGTTTATCGACCTCTGCACTGAGCTTTTCATCCCTGTCAAAAATTGAAGAGTCTGAAATTTTCCTGGAATTGAAAGCTAACAGGGTAGCCTGCTACAGTTTCATGGATAGTGGCAGAGGATAAGGACAGTTTGTTACTCATAATAATAGCAGTAGCCAGAATATCATAATTTTCTCTGGTTCTTGAGCCCTAGTTCTAATAAAGCAGCACTGTGGGGACCAGATAACATCTGTACATACGTTATAGGATTGGACCCCCACACTTAGGGAATATGAATCTTTTATGATTGGGAATAATTCGGCTAGGCTTTTCCCTTTGAGAGACATGTCTTTATTATATTGGATAGTAAGCATAGCTATCTTTTTGCTGCAGAAGGAGACACTATCTTTCAAGGCTATTCACTATACAAACCCTTTTGAAAAGAGAGTCTAGAATAAAGAGAGTCAGTGTATCTTCTCTCAAGACATTCAGAGAGACCCATCGAGCATTGTATACCTCCCTTCTCCCTGTACCTCTGTTTCCAATTGATGTGCACAGAGCCTGCCTAGTGGTGTCTTGCCTTCATTCATTGTGGCTCTGCTGGGCTACAGTTGTATTTTCCCAGGCTCTTGTTTAACTCGAGGATAAGAATGCATGGATTATTGAATCTGAGGCTATATTTTCCCTTCTAGATTCATAACATGAATTCTAAGCATGTGCTGCTCTCCAGTCTTCTCCTTTTCCACCTTGATCCTCCATTAATTTTCAGATGTGGGAGCATTTTCTTTGAAAATGTAATGTCTGAGGACTTCTGGTTTGGACAAGATGGCATAAACTTTTTTCTTCCTGCACCTTCCTAAGATGCACAATTCTAAACCATGAAAAACACAAAAGGGAACCAAACAAGAACTCTGTAAGGTGGTGAGAGGAAGCCTGGCTGGTTTGGGACCCAGGACCGAGGGACAACAGAGCAGCAGGATGTCTTATATCTCCCACCTGAAGAAGAAGGCAACTCTGACCCCAAGTTTCCTGATCCTAGTACAAGATTCCCAGTATAAAATGGGAATCTCTGTTACAAGTTCAGGGGAGACCAGTACCACTGGGAAAGGGGCTTGATTGGGAGCCCCGTTAACAATAAGCAGTTGAACAAGTACTCTCCTGCTAACATGCAGTTCCCCTCTCCTTCCAAAAGATATCAGAGTATCCAAGTGACAGTGAAATGATAGAGATCCCTCCCCACCACCCTATCCCTGTAGCAAGTGACCTGGCCGGAGAAATGCTCTGTTTTCCTGGGCCTGAGGCTTCCTTCCTTCTCTGAGGAGTACAATGGCGACTGGAGGCTTTGTCTTATTCATCATGTACACGGCATGCTTGGGTATATTAACTACTCAGTAAATAATGAAAATATGCACATCTTCAACTGTTTCTCCATTAGTATGATAGTGGAAATTACTCTGTGTTTGGCATTTGGTGGACTTCGTTTCAATAGTGTTTACAAGATTTGAATGTTTTCTTTGCCTTCTCGAATATTTTATTGGAAATTTTGAAGAGTTTGTAAACACCATTATCCTGAACAATATTTTTCTTCCTTCACTCATTTTTTTGCTCTTAATGCAAGTAAATTTGACCCTTGAACAACACGGAGGTTGTTCCCCAACCCTGGCAGTCAAAAACATGCATGTAACTTTTGACTCCCTCAAAACTTAAACTACGAGTAGCCTGTTGTTAATTGGAAGCCTTACCAATAACACAAATAGTCGATTAACAAATATATTGTATGTTATATGTATTATATATTGTATTCTCGCCATAAAATAAACTAGAAAAAAATCAAATGTTATTAAGAAAATTATAAGGAAGAGAAAGCACATATGCAATATTTATTGAAAAAAATTTCTCATCTAAGTGAACCTGTACATTTCAAACCTATTTTGTTCAAGGGTCAACTGTACTGAATGGAGGGGGAACTCCTTTTATCAGGACAAAAAAAATAAAAGACTTCCTAATCAACTGACATGCTAGTAGTAATCAAGCTGGTAGATTTTATGTATAATTTCTTTCATTGTGGACAGCATTATATTAGTACACTGACATGTGATGTGTAATGTGTATACACATACATATGTATAAAGACTACCTAATTGTGTCTCCTTGTTTGTCGTTGCTGTTGTTAATGCCATCATATTTCATTTAGGCTTAAACTCTCATTTATCTTAGGTGACTTCCTCTGTTTGGCCCCTCTGATCGGGAATGCCAGTGGTTGTACCTCTTTAGTACCCTATTCCTCTCCTCCATTGAGATTATGGCTGTCATTATGACTTCCCTTGTGTAAACTCCTCACAAGTTTCCCTTTTACTGAAATCACGCCAATGTTACTCAGAGCTAAACATTGGACAAAACTTTCTTATGATACCTTATAAAGCTTGATATCTTGTGACTCCAACCTAATTAATCTACAGTATTTCTTCAAGTTACCATTTCTTACTGTTGTGGTTTTACCTTGTGTATTAAACAGCATTGTTTTTTTAAAATAACCTACTTGTTATACATGTGGCTTGTCTCCTCAACAGTCTTAATATGTTCAAATTCTGCTGTTTAGTTGACATGGAATATGCTCCAGGATGGATTCCCTTACCCACCCTCCTTTATTCAAAGCAGGTATACTCTTTCATATGACCAGCTTCTGCATTTTCTGGCGACTGTGTTATCTACCCCTTTGCATTAAGTATTTTTGAACTGATATTATTTGAGACAGTTGGATGGATTTGAAAAATAAAAGCATAAGTGATCCTTCCTATAGAGGTTTATTTCATTGGTTTTAGAAAATGCAAATCATTATCAGAACACTATAATATTATAGTGTTAATTTTCTGTATCGTGCAGATATTATTAGGGCTATTTATGGTTATAAAACACATGGTTTCTCAAAAATGATGCCTTGGTGTTTCTGGTCTTTGAGGATTTTATTTAAATTATCCTTTGTTTTTTACTCACAGTCAATGCTCCGAGGAAGAGGAGGTTGCTATAAACATACATTCTATGGTATTGAAAGCCATCGTTGCATGGAAACCACCCCGAGCTTAGCATGTGCAAATAAATGTATCTTCTGTTGGCGGTAAGTAAAAATAAATGGCCATGGTGGCCAAATATGTAATGATCTGTAATAATCAATTTCTGCCCAACACGGCACTCAAATCTTTCTAAAGCTTTGATGTTCCTGTAATTAATCCCTTTTCCATTCCTAATATTATATATTAACTAGGTGCCCGGTGCACAAAAATTTGTGTACTGGGATGGTGGGGGGGGTGGTGGTGTTTCCTCAGCCTGGCCTATGCCCTCTCACAGTTTGGGACCCCTCTGGGGATGTCCACCTGCTGGTGAGCCTGGCCAGCCTGGGTGAGGGGCCAATGTCTGTTTGCAGGCTGGTTAAGCTCCCCAGTGGAGACCCTCATCCCAGGAGGTGTGGCAAGCCTGGGTAAGGGGCTAAGGGCAGTTTTTAGGCTGGCCATAGCTCCCACTGACTCTCTGGGCCATCCGCCTGGGAAGCGATGAGGTGGCGCTGGCCACCCCATAGGCTTCCCAGGAGGGGGCCTTGGGGTCCCCCGGCTGGTCCTGTCCCCCTACCCCCCAGGCTTCTCTGCCTGGAAAGCCCATTGGGTGGTGCTGGCCACCCCATCGGCCTCCCAGGATGGGCCGCGGGGTCCTGCAGGCTGGTTCCCCGTCCCCCTACAAGGCTTCTCTGCCTGGGAGGCCAATTGGGTGGCGCTGGCCACCCCATCGGCCTCCCAGGAGAGGGCCTCGGGGTCCCGCAGGCTGGTTCCCCACCCCCCCGCAAGGCTTCTCCTCTTGGGAGGCCGATCGGGTGGCGCTGACTACCCCATCGGCCACCCAGGAGGGGGCCGCGGTGTCCCGCCGACTGGTCCCGTACCCTGGAGGCTTCCGCCTGGGAAGGCATCAGCGGCCCAGGGCACCAGATGCCTTCCCAGGATGGAGGCTCCCAAGATGGCGGAGGCAGCAGCTCCAGAGTAGGTGCACACCGGGGCTGCGGCCTCCGCCATCTTGGCTAGGCTAATTTGCATACAGTCACTCTGATTGGCTGGTGGGCGTGGCTTAGGCCGTCCCGAAGAAACGGTTAATTTTAATATTACGCTTTTATTAGTTAAGATGCATATGCTTGTTTTTCTTGACCAATTTTATCAGGGGCGTGTCAAGTTTTTTAGTTTTTTTTGAATAACTTGATATTAGCTTATATATTCTCTTCATTATACTTTCATTTTTTTGTTCACTAATCTACTAACTATTGTTTTTTGTTTCTCTGTTCTTTTTCTAACTTAAATTGAACTATTAACTCATTAATATTCAATCTTCTATAAGTCTTTAATTGTAAATTTCCTTCTAAGTATTCTTTAGTTACATTCCATGGATTTTGATTAGTTAATTATTCAATTATATTTTTTAAATTTCCATTATGAGCTCTTTCTAACTCATGGATCAAAGAAATATTTATTTATTTTTTAAAATATTTTTTTATTGATTTTTTACAGAGAGGAAGGGAGAGGTATAGAGAGTAAGAAACATCAACGAGAGAGAAACATTGATCAGCTGCCTCCTGCACACCTCCTACTGGGGATGTGCCTGCAACCAAGGTACATGCCCTTGACTGGAATCGAACCTGGGACCTTTCAGTCCACAGGCTGACACTCTATCCACTGAGCCAAACCGGTCATGGCAAAGAAATATTTATTTTAAAAATTGCATATAAATTAGATTTTGGGGTTATAATTTTAAAAAATCTAATAAAAGAGTAATATTGAAATTGAACATTTCTATGGGATGCCTAAGCCACGCCCACCAGCCAATCAGAGCAGCTGTATGCAATTAACCCAGCCAAGATGAAGGCCGGCAGTCACGGAGCTAGAGTAAATAGGCAGCTTCCGTTGCACCGGGAGTAAGCTGTGTGTCGGCTGGCTGGGCCTCTCTGTGCTCAAGGCAACAACATTGTTGCAAAATTGTTGCAATTATAGAAGCCTCAGAGCTGAAGCAAACAGCAGGCTTCCGTTGCACCAGCGATGGAGGAAACTGCCTGCCTAGAGTCTACTAAGGCAACATTCTTTCAATTATAGAAGCCACGGAGCTGAAGCCAACAGGAGGTTTGGCTTAAAGGAACAGTATCAATTATAGAAGATAAATAAATCCCAGAAACCTGCTTTCAGCCAGCCTTGCTGGGACATTGGGTCAGTGGGAGCTGTGGTCAGCCTGAAAGCCTGAAAACACCCCTCAGCCCGTCACCCATGCTGACCACACCCCACTGGGGGGGCTTGGCCAGCCTGCAAACAGCCATCAGCCTGTCACCCAGGCTGGCCAGGTACCCTAGTAGGGACCTGAACCCTGAAGAGATTGTGGCCAGCCTGCAAACAGCCATCAGCCCCTCACCAAGGCTGGCCAGGTACCCCAGTAGGAACCCAACACCTGAAGGGACTGTGGGCAGCCTGCAAACAGCCATCAGCCCCCCACCCAGGCTGACCAGGCACGCCAGCAAGTGGACATCCCCAGAGGAGTCCCAGACTGCGAGAGGGCACAGGCTGGGCTGAGGGACATCGCCGAGTGCACAAATTTTTGTGCACCAGGCCCCTAGTGTGTGTGTGTGTGTGTATAATTGATTTCAGAAAGGAAGGGAGAGGGAGAAAGAGATAGAAACATCAATGATGAGAATCATTGATTGGCTGCCTCCTGCATGCCTACTATTGGGGATCGAGCCTGCAACCCAGGCATGTGCCGTTGATCAGAATTGAACCTGGGCCCCTGAGTCCACAGACTGATACTCTATACACTGAGCCAAACCGGCTAGGGCTGGGGTTATAATTTTTTTTACTAACTTTCAACCAAATTGTATTATTGTTACGTGGTTTATACATGATTTCTAATACAAATTATTTAAAATTTATTGAGGTGTACTGTCTGCTTAGTATATAGTCAGGTTTTAGAAATTTATTACATGTTCTGAAAAGAGTATATTTTTAATGGTCAGATATTAAAACAGCAATAAAATCTATTCTTTGTTATTGTTTGTTTTATCATTATTTTGTAGTCCTTATTTAGTAGTCCTCTTTGCCCATAGTAATGTTTGTTGCCTTAAAATGTGTGTTTTCTGATTGTAATATAACTCTATTTCTTTTTTGTTACTAACAATTGCCAGATCTTTTTCCTTCCTTTATGCAACATCATATTTGCAACTTACTTACATTGTGATGTGTCTTTATATTTTAGCCATCTTTCTGTTTTAAAAAATCAACTCTTTTGAAGTTTTATTTACATACAGCCAAATACACCTATTTAAAATATACATCTCAATGAATGTCGGTAAATGTGTATACCTGTGTGACTGTGACTATAATCAAAACATAGAACATTTTCATTATTCTTGAAGTTACCTTGTGCCCCACTTCTAGTCATTTTCTGATTTGTTTTTTCACATATATATTACTGTGCTTTTTCTATAGACTATATAAAAATGAATCACACAGCATGCATTTGTGTGTATGTTATATTTCCTCACTAAAATATTTTTGAGATTTATCCATGTTTTTAGGCTTATCAATAGTTTCTTTCTGTTGTATGAGTTTACCACCATTTGTTTATCTGTGCACCTCTAGTTGAGTACTATTTGAGTTGTTTTAAGATTTTGGACTAAATTATGAAGAAAGCTTCTGTGGACCTTAGTTTTTTGTAAACAAATATTTTCATTTCTCTTGGTTAAACACTGTGCATAGAATTGCTGGATTTTCAAAAGTCAATGTGAACAATCTGGTTTTTAACTGGTGGTGTTTAGTTGGTCTTATAGTGATTGTTGGTTTTTTTTTTAATTCACCCTCCCCTACCTTCTCTCTGAGGTCTGATCGATGCTTCTCTGTCTCTGGATCTGTTTTGTTCATTAGTTTATGTTCATTATATTCCACAAATGAGTGAGATCATGTGATAATTTATCTTTCTCTGACTGGCTTATTTTGCTTAGCATAATGCTCTCCAGTTCCATCCATGCTGTTGTAAATGGTAAAAATTCCTTTTTTATTGCAGCATAGTATTCCATTGTGTAGATGTACTACAGTTTTTTATTTTTATTTATTTATTTATTTATTTTTCAATTTGGAAACTGGGGACCAGGCGTGGAGTCTACCTCTAGTGGGTGAGACTGCCCACTGGTGCCTGGGCTTCACCAGCCTTTTATTGAGTCTTTTAGAAAAACACCCATATCCTTAGGCAGGAAATTCCAAGCAAGAATTTACATATAATTAACAGGTGGGGGTTTTGCTGTAATTAACAATGTTTCAACTTAAACAATGGGTACATAGCTCTGACCTTTCAGAGCAACCAAGGTTGGTTGAAAATAATCAGTTTCCAGCATCAAAACAATCAGCCACTCAATTGCTTTATAGTAATTAATATTGATAAATATTGACAAATTATTGATAATCATTTATTCTTACTCTGTTATTTGTTCCTTCTGTTTATTTGCTTTTCTACATTTTTGTCTTCATCTTTTTTTTTAATCTAAGACTACTGTTATGCTAAGGTATCAGTTTATGTTTGTTGTGGGAGGTTTTTCTAATTACCTTGTTGGAAATAATAAGCCCTGAGTGTTGTTCTTAAGCTGGCTATAGTCTATGATATGTAGAATTGGATTTTATAAGTAAGTTGCGAATATTTAAGTGAAAGAAAAATTCCTAAATTATGCAAATCCTTTTTGTGTGTATTTTCTGCTAACCTAGTTTTTTTCCTTCACTGACAACTATCTATAATTCTAGCTTCCAGAGAAATAATTTTTAGTGCTTTGAAGTATTTGTTCTCTGAATTTTTTGAGTCTTTCCTTTCATTTTTCTTTACCATGGTTGAAATAATTATCCTATATAATAAAAGGCTAATATGCAAATCGACCAATTGGTAGAACGACCAGTCGCTATGATGTGCACTGACCACCAGGGGGCAGACGCTCAATGCAGGAACTGTCCCTGGGTGGTCAGTGTGCTCCCACAAGGGAAGCACTGCTCAGCCAGAAACCCTGAGCCAGCCACACGGCTGGCAAGCACAGCGATAGTGGTGGGAGCCTCTCCTGCCTCTGTGACAGCGCTAAGGATGTCTGACTGACAGGTTAGGCCCGTTCCCCACAGGAGCGGCCCTAAGTTATCAATCGAACCCCCCACCTCCCACCGAGGGCTTCCAGACTGTGAGAGGGCACAGGCCGGGCTGAAGGACTGCCCCCCCCACAAGTGCATGAATTTTGTGCACCAGGCCTCTAGTATATACTAGTGGCTTGGTGCATGAAATTTGTGCACGGGGGGGTGGGGTGGGGAGTGTTCCTCAGCCCAGCCTGTACCCTCTCCAATGTGGGGCCCTTGGGGGATGTCCAACTGCCGGTTTAAATTGCTGGTTCCTAACTGCTCACCTGCCTGCCTGCCTGTTGGCCCCTAACCACTCTGCAAGCCCCCTCGCCCCCAACTGTTCCTCCTGCTGCCCTGCTTGCCCTCAACTGCCCTCCCCTCCTGGCCTGATCACCCCTAATTGCCTCTGCCTTGGCCCCACTACCATGGCTTTGTCTGGAAGAATGTCCAGAAGATCTCTTGGTCTAATTAGCACATTACCCTTTTATTTATTAGTATAGATAGAGGCCTGGTGGATAGGTGGGGGCTGGCTGGTCTGCCTTAAAGGGCGTCCTGGATCAGAGTAGAAGTCCCCTTCAGGGGCAGGGATGGCCTGGGCAAGGGACCTGGGGAAGTTTCCAGGTCAGCCACGCCCACATCGGGGTGGGGGTCTCCACTGGGGGCAATGCCAGCCCGGGCGAGGAGCTAAGGGCCATTTGGGGGCAGTTTGCAGGCTGGCCAAGACCCCGGCTTTGTCCAGAAGGATGTGCAGAAGGTCTCTGGAAGGTCTCCGAGTCTAATTAGCATATTACACTTTTATTAGTATAGATAGATGTGTGTGTATACACATACACGCCATATTTTCTGGCATATAAGATGACTTTTTAACCTAGGAAAATCTTCTCAAAAGTCGGGGGTAGTCTTATACACTGGATGTTGTCTTATAGAGCGGGTGCTGAAACTTCCGAGTTGGACTGGAAAATCTGCAGTTGCTGCATATGGTGGGAGGAGCTCAAAAATGGTCGCACTCCATTCATTTCAATGGAGCCGGACGGAGACTGCAAGTATCTCTGATTGGCTCCTTTTTGTGCTGCATACTGTCTCCGTCTGGACTTTTTAAGCCAGGAAAATCTTCTCAAAAGTTGGGGGTCGTCTTATACGTCCAGTCATCTTATACGCCAGAAAATACGGTGTGTGTGTGTGTATGTGTGTATGTATACACATATACACATACACACACACACACACACACACACACACTAGGGGCCCAGTGCACAAAAATTTGTGCACTCGGGAGGACCCTCAGCCGGGCCAGTGCCCTCTCGCAGTCTGGGACCCCTCTGGGGATGTCCACCTGCTGGTGTGCCTGGTCAGCCTGGATGAGGGGCTGATCTCTGTTTGCAGGCTGGTGAAGTCCCCCAGTGTGGACCCTCACCTCATTGGGGTGTGGCCAGCCTGAGTGAGGAGCTGAGGGCCATTTTCAGGCTGCTCACAGTCGCTTTAGGTTTTGGGTGCCTATTGGGGTACCTGGCCACCTGGGTGATGGGCTGATGGCTGTTTTTAGGCTTTCAGGTTGACCACAGCTCCCATTGACCCAATGTCCCAGCAAGGCTGGCTGGAAGCAGGTTTCTGGGGTTTATTTATCTTCCATAATTGATACACTGTTCTTTTAAGCCGAGGCCTAGGAAGCTAACAAAGCCTCCTGTTGGCTTCAGCTCCATGGCTTCTATAATTGAAAGAATGTTGCCTTAGTAGACTCTAGGCAGGCAGTTTCCTCCATTGCTGGTGCAACGGAAGCCTGCTGTTTGCTTCAGCTCCGTGGCTTCTATAATTGCAACAATGTTGCAGATATGTTGCCGTGAGCCAGGAGACGCACAGCCGGCCGGCAGACAGTTTACTCCTGGTGCAACGGAAGCCTCTGTTTACTCCAGCGCCATGGCTGCCGGCCTCCATCTTTACTGGGTTAATTTGCATACAGCTGCTCTGATTGGCTGGTGGGCATGGCTTAGGCGTCCCGTAGAAATGGTCAATTTTAATGTTATGCTTTTATTAGATTAGATATATACATACATATATATCTAATCTAAATAAAAGTGTAATATGCAAATTGACCCCCACTCTGTTACACCTAAGCAATGCCCACCAGCCAAAACACACCCACCAGCTAATCAGAGCAACTGTATGCAAATTAACCCAGCCAAGATGGCGGCTGGCAGCCACGGAGCTAGAGCAAACAGGAGGCTTCCATTGCACCAGCGATGGAGGAAACTGCCTGCCTAGGCCGCTCAAGGCAACAAAGTTTCAATTATAGAAGCCACAGAGCTGAAGCAAACAGGAGGCTTTGTTTCACCAGTGATCTAGGAAACTGCCTGCCTAGGCAGGCTCTGGCCTCTGCTCAAGGCAACAAAGTTTCAATTATAGAAGATAAATAAACCCCAGAAACCTGATTCCAGCCAGCCTCACTGGAACGTTGAGTCAATGGGAGCTGTGGCCAGCCTGCAAACAGCCATCAGCCCCTCACTCAGGCTTGCTAGGCACCCCAGTAGGGACCCAAACCCTGAAGGTGCTGTGGCCAGCCTGAAAATGGCCCTCAGCCCCTCACCCAGGCTGGCCAGGCACACCAGCAGGTGGATATCCCCTGAGGGGTCCCAGACTGCAAGAGGGCAGAGGCCATGCTGAGGGACATCGCCAAGTGCACAAATTTCTGTGCTCTGGGCCCCTAGTATGTGTGTGTGTATGTTTATATGTGTGTGTGTGTGTGTGTTTGTTTTTTTGTTATTTTTTTCTACTTATATGTTTTTAAAATATAAAATTCTTGTTCTATAATTTAGTCTTATAGGCACAAACATTTTGTTTTGAAATAATTTTAGATTTACAGTAGAGTTACAGAAATAGTAGCATTCCTATGTTTTCTTTGCCCAGCTTTCTGTAATGTTAAGACCTTAAATAACCATGAATTAGTCATGAAAATCAAGGACTATTTGTTTAAATTAGTTTGAACTCAAGGATACTAATTCTTTTGGTTTTAATGCAATAGTATTGTTATTCATTTTATTCTTTATATTTTTCCAGCTTTGGCAATTGGGAGCTCTTTTGGTTTGTCTCCTGTATTTTTTCTTTCTTTTTCTTATAAATATTTCTGTATTTTCTTTCTTTCTCTTAAAAATATTTCTGTATTTCCAGAAGAGAAAAGGCTCATCTTGTGTTTTCTCTGCCCAGCCCTAGAATCAACTGTTTTACTAAGGAACCATAGTTTCTTTTATTGAAGAATCCAAAATTTGGATGTTTCATGTGCTCATTTCTGTTGGGATGTTAGTGTTTCTGGGTTGGCTTATTTTCTGATGAGAGGTCAGGTGTAATTTTTATCTTTGTTGTAGTATAATGTTTCTTTTTTCTTTAATTTAAAGATTTTATCTTTTTATTTCGTCAGTTTGGATATATTTTTGGTCTTTAGGAAAATATCATGTTGGTTGTTCTGTGAACGTGGATGTGTGATTGTTTCTCATTACCTCTGGGAAATAGTTGGCTATAATTTTTCTACTATTTCTTCCTGTTTTGTACCTTTTGTTTTCCTCCTGGGATTCCAATTATGTGTATTTTGGATCTTTGATATTTTCCCAATGCTTTTGGATACTGTGTTCTTTATTTCACTTAAACTTTTTATTTTTTAGTCTTTGTGTTTTAGTTGGCTTATTTGTATTGATCTCTTCCAGTTCTTTTACTCTTTCCTCAGCTGGTTCTAATCTTCTGTTGAAACTGTTGAAGACCTGTTTTTCCATAGTTAGCATTTCTGTGTGTTATAACTTCTATCTCTGCTGAATTTACCCATTTGATCCTGTGTGTTGCTCACCTCTTCTATTAGAATTTTTAACATATTAATCATAGTTTTTAAAATAATTCTTGTCAGATAGTGCCAACACTTACATCAAAGGAGTTTGGTTTTGCTCAACTGGCATGGCTCAATGGTTGTGCGTTGACCTATGAACGAGGAGGTCACAGTTTGATTCCCAGTCAGGGCTCAATCCTCAGTGTGGGGCGTGCAGGAGGCAGCTGATGAGTGATTCTCTCGCATCATTGCTGTTTCTGTCTCTCTCCTCCTCTCCTTTCCTCTCTGAAATTGATAAAAAAAATAAAATGTAAATACAGAGTTTGATTTTGTTGATACTTTCTGTTGGAAGTGTATTGTTTTTCTTGCTTTTTTAAAATACCTTGTAAGTTTTTGTTTTAAGTGGGACATTTTGTTTAGTGCATTAGAGACTGAGGTAAATGTTTTCTGTAGTTTAAAGTCGGCACACATTTTCTTTCTGCTAGGCCTTTTTTATTGGACTTTGAGTTAATTTAATCAAGATTTGGGCATGAATTAAGGTTTGATGTTTTTGCGAATACCATCAATGTATCACGGCCTTAAAATTCCTTTAGGGTTACCTTGTGTATAGCATAGAGGTTGGTCTGTCGGCCAGAGGCTTTTTCTCAATATTTGATCCTTCCTAAGCTTTAGGTCTTCTCGTGATGCCTCTCAGGAAGGGTTTATCACTATGATCTTGTAATTATTCTGGCAGTATTCTACTGTTATTAAATGTTTCTTAGCCTGGTAGTGGGTGGCTAGGAGAGAGGGGTGCACATTTGATATTGTTATGATTAAACCTCAGTCTCAGCCGAGCACTTCTCTAGCTACCGTTCTCTGCTAGGTGTCATGACTTAAACTCATTTCTAATTAAATAAGAAAATACAGCTATAAGTAGCCAAATATTTAGGAGGAAATCAACCCTGACTTTATGATTTTATTAACTACTTTTTCATAGTTGATGAGTAGCTGAGATCTTATTACAGAGAGTACTTTAGAACTTTTGCCTCTTTTTCCTAGGCACCACACCAATCCAGTGGGCACTGAATGGCGGTGGAAGATGGACCAGCCTGAGGTGATCTTAAAGGAAGCCATTGAAAACCATCAGAACATGATCAAGCAGTTTAAAGGTATTTACTTTTTCCTATAGGAAGAAATGCTAATAGCCTGAATTAAATTGGCAGTGGAATTGTCTCTTTGGCAGGATTTTGTCCCCTTTGGCAAATTTTCATATGATAAGTGCAAATTTTGTAGAGATATTATATACATTGGCCCTTTTTAGTTTTTACTGATGAGTTTTATGTCCCATGAGATGGAAGAACTAAAAAACATAATTTTAAGCTTAGCAATTTATAATATGGTGCCTCAGCCTATACATTTTTGCCTGAGGATGTATCGTCGCCCTCTCTCAAAACTTTTGCTTTGTTTTGTTGTGTTGAGTGGACTGAAAATTTTAGATCATGGAAAAATTCTTATTAGTCAGTTAGATGGTATTGGAAAAACATTTTTTATGAAATGTCTTATAAAAAAGGAGAGATAAACATTTTTTCCACATGACCCATAGTGATGTAGTAAAATTCTGCTACTCAGTGCCTGGAATTTCCTGATTTAGTTGTGCCTATCTTAAAGGTATTTGACTTTACTGGAGATTACTGGTTCTCAAGCTTTAGTGTGCATTAGAATCATCTGGGGTGCTTGTTAAAACACAGATTCCTGGTCTCCTTCCCCAGAGAATGATTCAGTAAGTCTGAGGTGGGGACCAGGATTGCACATTTCTGACAGGTGTTGTGGTTGAACTGGGGACCACACTTTGAGACCCACTACTGTACGTAGATATGGTGGATTTATAAAGTAATGGCTTTATATGATGAACTAAAATTTGTTGGGCTCTCTTGTAAATCTCTGTGCTTCTGTCACCACCAACCTTTTGTAAGTCCTCGTCTCTTAATATTCTTCTTTCCTTTCATATGCAACAATAAAAAATGAATTCTAACCAAGGTTATTTTGATGTGGGCACTCTTGTGGTGCTAACATCATATTTATAAACCCCAGTAATTAGTGTTTTTAAAAAAATATATATTTTATTGATTTTTTTACAGAGAGGGAGGGAGATAGAGAATTAGAAACATTGATGAGAGAGAAACATCGATCAGCTGCCTCCTGCACACTTCCCACTGGGGATATGCCCGCAACCAAGGTACATGCCCTTGACCGGAATCGAACCTGGGACCTTTCCGTCCTCAGGCCGACGCTCTATCCACTGAGACAAACCAGTTAGGGCTAATTAGTGTTTTTAAGATAAAGGGATTCTTTTATGTGAAGAAATATGTTCTGTCAGGTCACTGCTTCTCGAGATGATAGTGCTTCTGAAGTGTGTTTTCCCCAATACCACCAAGCAGTTATCCTGTTCTCAGAAGACACTGACTAGCTGTGCTGTCATTTAATTCAATTCTGATATCTCTGGAGATAGCATTGTACACCACAGGGTAAGGGTTCATTCAGACAAAACTGCCCCCACTTCAGACACCAGTTGCAAGTCTAGGTTATTACCTGTGCTTCTGACTGACTGGCTGTAAGTAGGAGGTTTCCAAAATCTCCACCTCAAATTTGGTTAGTTTCTTAGGGAGGCTCACATAAGAACTCAGCATAACATTTACAGCAAGTCCTCATTACAGTAAGTTGTCGATAAGTTCTTAAAAACGGTGCCTTTATGTGAAACAGTGTATAATGAAATGAAACCAGTTTTACCATAGACCAACTGAGAATGCAAGAGTTAAGTTCCTATGACATATTTCTGGTCACAAAAACATTGCCAAACTTCTTTAAAAAAAATAATAAATATTTTTATTGATTTCAGAGAGGAAGGAAGAGGGAAAGATAGATCAGAATCATTGATTGGCTGTCTCCTGCATGCCCCGCACTGGGGATTGAGCCTGCAATCAGAGCATGTGCCCTGAACAGGAATTGAACTGTGACTTCATGGTTCATAGGTTGACTGTCACCCACTGAGCCTCACTGACTGGGCACCAAAATTCTAAATAAAAAAATCAAAACATTACTATTATTAAATATTGAAATAAATGTGAATTATACATACATTTAGAAAAGATTAGTAAAAACAAATAAGATAATTATTTTCCAACCTGCTTATTCTCATTCAAGGTCATGAGTGTCCAGAGCCTCTCCCCACAGTTCAGGGCACATGGTGGGAATCCACCCTGTACAGGATGCACTTCCATCACAGGGCCCCTTATTATTGGACCTAGAAAAGATGTTATTGGACAGCCCCCTGAGTCAGAGGGAGAGGGCTGTCCTCTCCTCAATTCTTGTCAGTCTGGTAAGAAAGACTTTAGACGAGTGACTGATAATAGCATTGTAGCAAAGCAAGTGAATTTATTAATGAAGCAAGTCAAGCAAATTTATTAAAAATAGCCCTAATCGGTTTGGCTCAGTGGATGGAGCTTCGGCCTGTGGACTGAAAGGTCCCAGGTTCGATTCCGGTCAAGGGCATGTACCTTGATTGTGGGCACATCCCCGGTAGGGGGTGTGCAAGAGGCAGCTGATTGATTTCTCTCTCATCGATGTTTCTCTCTGTCCCTCTCCCTTCCTCTCTGTAAAAAAATCAATAAAAAAAATATAAAAAAATATATACTTGCCATGTAGCACAAGGAGCCCACTCAGCTAATCTGAGCATGCACCCACTGGGGGTTCATGGAGTTTTATATCCTTATTCTCATAGGTTTCAAGGTTCCTCTGCTGGATATCTTGGGTAGCAGGTTAGGTTTCAAAGTCCCTTTTACTTTGTTGTGGCTTTTCTTGGGATATTTGTAAATACATCTGATCATCTTGTTTGGCATGTCTTAAGATGGGCTAACTTCTTGTTCAATGGGTGACATAAAACTCCCCCTTTTTCCTTTTCCTCCTCTCCCCCCTCCCCCAGTGTGATTTAAGTTATATATTCTCTGGTTAGGGAGGAGAGATAGAAGTATTAACCATTTGCTCTCAGGTGTCCCTGGTTGGGGAAAATAAGGTCTTGTGATTCACAAGCTGGCTGCAAGGTGCCTAAAATGTGTGTCCTTTTTAATGATCTGGTTTTAGTTTCTCTATTCCACTTGCCCAGGAATTTTCCTAGCTTTTTACTATCCTGTCACACACTCACACACACCCACACTGACTCAGACTGGGACAATGTAGGCATGCCGATTCACCTACCATATATATCTTTGGGACGTGGGAGGAAATCAGAGTACCCAGAGTAAATTTATACTGACATGGGCTGCATGTGTAAACTCTACATGATAGTAGCCCCAGCTAGGGATCAAGTTTTATTCTCTCATCAATGTTATAACAAAAGGACATTGAATGAAACTATGTTATCCAGGAATCTGCTGCAATTATGTTTATTCTAAGGGATATTATAGAGGACGAGAGGCCCGGTGCATGACATTCGTGCCCCGGGGGGGGGGGGTCCCTCAGCCTGGCCTGTGCCCTCTCACAATGTGGTAGCCCTTGGGGGATCTCCAACTGACTGCTTAGGTCTGCTGCCCGTGGGGAGTGGGCCTAAGCTGGCAGTCAGACATCCTTAGGACTGCTGTGGAGGCAGGAGAGGCTGACACCACTGCTGCTGCGCTCACCAGCCATGAGCCCGGTTTCTGACTAAGTGGCGCTCCCACTGTGGGAGTCCACTGACCACCAAGGGGCAGCTCCTGCATTGAGTGTCTGCCCCCTGGTGGTCAGTGTGTGTCATAGTGACCGATCGTTCCACCATTCAGTCAATTTGCATATTATTATTTTACTAGAGGCCCGATGCATGAAATTTGTGCAAGAGGCTTGGGCCTTGCAGCCCTGGCTGGCCCTTGCAGCCCCTTGCAGCCCTGGTCGGCCCTCACAGCTTCGGTTTCGTCCTGACGGTTGTCTGGACTGTCATGCAGAAGGATGTCCATTCGGCCATTCTGCTGTTCAATCTAGTTAGCATATTAGCTCTTTATTATATAGGATTATATAGGACTAGAAGCCTAGGGCATGACATTTGTGCACTGCGGGAGGGGGATCTCTCAGCCCAGCCTGTGCCCTCTTGCAGTCCGGGACTGCTTGGGAGAGATCCTCTGGGGGTCCTTAGTGCTGCTGTGGAGGTGGGAGAGGCTCCCGCCATCGCCACTGCACATGCCAGCTGTGAACCCAGTTTTTGGCTGAGAGGCACTCCCCTTGTGGGAGTGCACTGACCACCAGGGGGCAGTTTCTGTGTTGAGTATCTACCCTTGGTGGTCAGTGCACTTCATAGCGACTGGTCATTCTGCTGTTCAGTCGATTTGCATATTATTTTTTTATTATATAGGACTAGAGGCCCGGTGCACAAAAATTTGTGCACTCAGGAAGGGAGGGGAGTTCCTGAGTCCAGCCTGTACCCTCTCACAGTCTGGGACCCTTCGGGGGATGTCCACCTGCTGGCGTGCCTGGCCAGCCTGGGTGAGGGACTGAGGGCCGTTTTCAGGCTGCCCACAGTCCCTTCAGGGTTCGGGTCCCTACTGAGGTGCCTGGCTAGCCTGGGTCAGGGGCAGAGGGTCATTTCAAGCTGCCCACAGTCCCTTCAGGGTTTGGGTCTCTACTGGGGTGCCTGGCTGGAAGAAGGTATCTGGGATTTATTTACTGGTAACTTCTATAATTGAAACTTTGTTACCTTGGTCCCCTGCTTGGAGCCTGAGTTGCCCCTGGCAACCCAAGCTCCCAGCCCTGCAGTTCTCTGGGGTTTGTTTATCTTTTATAATTGAAATTCTGTAGCCTTAAGTAGAGCTCATAGCCCACAGGGCCCTGGCTTCCTCCATTGCCCAGGGCAACTCCAGCTCTGTGGCCGCCACCAAATTAGTTGAGTTAATTTGCATATTTGCTTCTGATTGGTTGGTGGGCGCAGCATGTAGGCTTGGCTTGTGGGTGTAATGGAGTGAGGGTCAATTTGCATATTACTTTTTTATTAGATTAGATAGTACTTCTTATCATTGTTCTTATTTTTTATGAGAAATTGAGGGAAGTAATGCAAATAATGATTCAAGACCAATAGTAATGTATAATCAATAATTATACCTTTATTCTTTTTAAAAAAATTAACTTTAATTTTTCCCTTTATTGATTTTTAGAGAGAGAGAAAGGGAGAGGGAGAGATAGAAACATCAATGAGAGAGAGAAACATCCTGCACTGCCCTTACTGGGGATCGAGCATGAAACTCTGCATGTGCCCTGACTGGGAATCAAACCAGTGACCTCTTGGTTCCTGGGTCAACACTCAACCACTGAGCAACACTGGCCAGGCTAAAATTAATTTACTTTAAAAATTGAATTTATTGGGGTGACATACTATCTAATAAAAGAGTAATATGCAAATTAACCGTCACTCTCAGACAAAATGGCGGCACCCATAGTGGTGGGGCAGGACGCTGGTGGCGTCACCCTGGCAACAGCCCCCAGCTGGACCTACTTCCCCTCGCCGCCGCCGCCACCACAGAGATCAGAGCAGGGGAGCTAATGCGTGGGGACCCTGGGCAGCCCCCAGCAAGACCTACTTTCTCTTGCCACCACCATGGCGATCGGAGCAGGGCAGCAAATGCTTGGGAGTGGGGCCTGGGCAGCCTCCAGTGATCAATGAGCAGGCAAGTGTGGCAGACAGGCAGCACACAGCCCTGGCCACAGCTCAAGTGAGAGAACAAGATGCAGGTTATGCCAGGAACCTGACATATCAACACAGAGGGGTCCTGCTCCAAGCCTCCACGGTGTGGCTGGGGGCAGACCCTCAGCAGACAGACACACAAACACATACATGGCACCTGCTCTGAGCCTCCGATGCGGCTGGGGGAAGGCCCCCAGTGAACTCACACACACACACACACACACACATACACGGTGCCTGCCAGACTGTGGCTATCAGTAGGACATACACTGAGGGGGTCCCAGACTGTGAGAGGACATAGACCAGGCTGAGGGACCCCCCTGAGCGCACAACTAGGGGGTCCCTAGTTGGTTAATAAAATTATATAGTTTTCAGGTATACAGTTCTGCAATAGATACAAATTTTCTGGGGAAAGTTTATCTATATACACTTGTGTGTGTCTATATGACGTAATTTTGTACATATGCAAAGATGCAAATAATTATTTTAATATTCCATCTTGACTTTTAATCTCAACCACTTTTTTAAAAACAAATTACTCTCTTATTTGGATAAAGCAGTATCTTTTATCAGTCTTTTGGAAAGTTACATGAAACTGGTCAAGAGCTAGTAAGTAAGTCTTCATATCTGGAATTTGAATAGCTTTTCTTAGACTATTGTTGACTTAGTTAATAGTATTGATTGTTGATCTTCAAATAAACTGTGTGCTCTTAAATAAATTATAAGGCAAAGTTGTGTTTCCCTTTGGATAACGTATTGTCAGAATTCTCCAGAGAAACAGTCAATAGAATCTTGTGTTTGTGGCTTTGTATGTAGAAAGAGAGAGATTGATAGGGAGATTGATTTAAGGAATTTGTTAACATGGTTGTCCAGGAAAAAAAATATGTGATTGTTTATACTAGCAGGTTGGGGACTTGGGAACAGTTGCAGTTTGAGTCGAAAGGCTGTCTGTTGGCAGTAGTCCTTCTTGCTTAAGGGAGGTCAGCCTTTGTTCTGTCAAGGTTTTCAACAGATTGGATGAAGTTCATCCACATTGTGAAGGGCCTCTGCTTTACTCAGAGTTCACTGACTTAAATGTTAATCTAATCCAAAAGTCACCTTCACAGAAACATCCAGAATAAAGTTTAATCAAATATCTGGGTACCATGGTCCAGCCAGTTTGCCTGCTTCTGTTTTTATTGATAGAGAGGAAGGGAGAGGGCGAGGGAGAGAAACATTGGTTGGCTGCCTCCTGCACTCCCCTACTGAGGATCACGCCTACAACCTGGGCATGTGCCCTGATCAGGAATTGAACCAGTAACCTCTTGGTACATGGGATGATATTCAATCCACTGAGCCACACATTGGCCTGGCCCCTGCCCTTTCTTTCTCGAGTATGAACTTTCACCTAAACTCTAAGGGTCCCCACCAGACTTGCAACCCAGAGGAGTAGCAGGCAACATCAGCTTGACCCAGACATTCCCCTAATCCTGTGTCCAAGGCCCTCTTTTCTCTGACTTTTCAGTGAGTTAACGTCAGCCCAGCCTCGGCTCACTCCTATCACTGTGATTGTTCTCAGCTGACTGCGGTCCCGTCTCGGCTCCCTTCGAAATTTCCTGTAACTTTTCTACGGAGCCAAAGCAGTCCCATCCAGGCTCTCTCACTTGCCGCCTATTCTAAACTAAGCCCTTCCTGTGTTTCCCTGTCTCCAAGTTTAATAAACATACTCTCAAAATCACCTGGACTCTTATTATTAAATCTTTCCTGCATGAAGTCAGGAACCCACACACTATAGGCCAGCGTAGGCAGACCCGCTCAGGGCCAGGGCCTTTTGTGATGACACTTAAAGAGCTAATTGAACCCTTAAACAGTGGGATGCTGACTGAGGATGTATGTTTTCTGGACATCTGAGAATCTTCCTGAATGAATTGTGTCCCAGGCAGTTTGTGTGGGGAGGAAGCAGCCCTGAGGAATAGACATTCATTTTTCCATTCTTAGATGTCCTTGAGATGGAATGGCAATCTAAGTTTTGATAGTAATTCTTCTGACTTGGAACACTTTTGCAAATGCACTTTAAATGGAAATAAGTAATGAATAATTCATGAGGCAGATTTAGTCACATTATAACATGTGTTACGTGAGCTCAGCGTGCACATACTCTTTGTTATGTTGACCCTGATAATGAATGTGCCTATTAAAAAGGACTCCTGATGTTTAATTTGTCTCACATTTATAAACAAAGACTACTAGTATAGTCATTGCTAAACAGAGGCTTCTTATGCTCTCTGCACTTACGGAAAAAGCTACACTGAGCTGCCTGCCTCCTGCACCATGTTCCTGAACCTTTTAAATAAGCTCCTTGGCTCATAAATCAACCAATAAGCTGAAGACCTGCCCCAGCCAATTGGGGCTTTGCAACTAAATCTTCATTTCCATCTTTATCAACCAATCAGAGTGGCTCCATTCCAGCCTATCAAGAAAATGCTGTTTGATCAGTCAAACTGTGGATTTAGAGTTACTCACAGAGAAATGGTCCAATCAGGGACCAGTGGGCAGTCTCCTCTGTATAAGCCAGTTTCACCTCTACCTCAACAGAGCACACTTTGTTACCATTGAAGACTATTTCGCCAGCCAAAGCTGTAACACTGGAGCTGGTGGTGTAAAGCCAGGGCCACTTCAACTGCTGTTTCATGCCTGAGCTGTCTCACAACAGAGTTGCTTCACAATTGAGCTGTTTTCATTGAATAAAATCTTCCCCTCACCCCATTCCACCTGCGGTTTTCTTTGACAGTGAATTGGTGGTGATGACCTTTAGTTGACAGTTGTCCAACTAACTCGCTAGCCTTGTCCTATGCAGAAAGATGTATCTCATTAGTAACCTCCTGCTTACTTTAATCAGTAGGCACCTCAAATGGTTTGTCTTCAAGTTCACATGACATAAGAAATGAGAGTTTTCAAAAATACATTTTCTTGCCCTGGGTGGTTGGCTCAGTTGGCTGGAGCATCATCCTATACACCAAAAGGTTGTGGGTTTGATTCCCTGTCAGGGGACATACCCAGGTTGTGGGTTCGATCCCTGGTTGGGGCACATACTGGAGACACTGATTAGTGTTTCTCTCTCTCTCCCTTACTCCCTATTAAAAAAATATGGTCTTGGAATGACAAATATAGGATTGTTGAGAGAAAGAATAGAGAGTATATCTATAGACAAATGAATTCTGAATAGTGGTAAGAATGCATAATGGGGAAATTTTATGACTTCATTCAGTCTTTATCAATGGTTATAGTCTGAAATTTTCTTTTTTATGAACTTGAATTCCTCCTGCAGTCAGTGAAATCTCTGTGTTCTATCTTTCTTTCATATCTAGAGGACAGGGTATACATAAAACAGGTCACTCTCATCTGTGGATAGTCAGCCTCAGACTGAGGATGATGAGGCTAATGCAAGTCACTCCACCTCTTCTGAACCCAGTACCTCTTTGGGTGCATCTCTGACATGTATCGTACTTTTCAATTCTATAAAGATGCAGAAATGTGCGTCTAGATCTTATTTCAGTTCCTGGTGGAGAGTCTGTTCTCCAAATCTTTTTTCTTTTAAATTTTGTTTAATTGCTTAAAATATTACAAAGAGTGTTAAATAAGTCTCCATTTTTCCCCCTTGACCTTCCCCCCTCCTCCCCTACCCCCCAATGTCTTGTGTCCATTGATTATGCTTATATGCATTGTCTTATCCAAATCTTTTTTTTTTTTTTTTTTTTGTAGTTTCGACAAACAGAAGTTTATTTGTCACATTAAAATAGCCCAAGGGTAGACAATCCAGGTCTGGTACAACAGCTCAACAATGCCATCAGGACCCAGGCTCTAGATCTTTCTTTTCTATCATCCTTAATGTATTGACTTTCATTCTCATGGTGTGGCCTCGGGGTCTGCAGATGGCTGCTACATTGCCAAGCATTGAATTTGTGTCCCAGTTAGGAAGAAGTCTGTAGGCAGAGAATGGTTTCCTTCAGAAGTTGTTTTTTACTCAGGAAGGGATGTCTTTACTACCTCTCACATCTCATCAGTCAGAACCAGATCTTACAGTTATTCCTGAATCAATTGCTGTCCAAAGGATTAAAATCGCTGGAGTGGTTCTGGAATGATTAAACAGGCACTTCTTTGATTGCCCCTTCTTTGCAAAATGAAT